>JBAJNP010000274.1:7592-111243 GCA_036877545.1 Yasuhikotakia modesta
ATAACAAGCTCTGCAGGGTAAAAGTGTTCATGTGAGGGTTGCAGAGTAGAGAGCAGGCTTACCCTTGAGGACTCATAGGCGGGGCTGGACTGACCACCTGAGGCCCACGATGCTTCGCTCGTCCTCTCATCCATACCTGCCAAAAAACAGATTCAAGACTCCATCAAACATACAGATAGAACAATAATGACTGTTAACCAAGTTGCTCTGAATAAATCGTCTTGTCAAAAAAAGTGAAAGGGATAAGTTTACCTAAAAAATGGTTTCCATCAAATGATGATCATCCACATCATTCAAAACCTATGTGTCTTTTATTCTTCTGTGGAACACAGAAGATGATATTTTGAGAAATGTCTCAGTGGTTTTGTGTCAATACAATAAAAGTTTATGGGTGACAACGTTGTTTTGTTACCAATGTATTTCAAAATACTTCCTCAAGTCATACAGGTTTGGAATGAGATGAGGCCGAGTAAATGGTGGAGAAATTTGCATTTCTGAGTGAACTGCCCCTTTAAAGTAAATATGAGGAGTGGAAATGTTGAGCTCACAATGAGCTGTCATGTCCACCAAGGCTGTCCTGGCACTAGCAAAGACGAACGCAGCGAAGCTTTTAATCCCTTATTCTTCCATTCAAAATCTGCACTTTACAAGCATGTAGCTCAGCCACGGAGCGTCATTTATTTTGCTTCGCATAAATCACTTTCAAAAATGCATCGGTTCCTTTCCCGAGCCAACGCAACCGGGCGCTCCGAGTTGTCAGTGATGTATTGCCACAGCTCGTCAAAACAGCTGAGCGCTGAAACTTTGATAAACCTCATATTTTACGACGCTTCTCAGTTTCAAAATACAGCCACTGAAAACATAGAAATATATAAATAAATAAAAACGTAAAGTTGACGCAATTGACTTGATTCAACATCTGGTACGTGATGAACAAATACAATATCTGGCTTTGAAAATTACATTTCACCGAGGCTGTTGGGTAAAGATATATGACTGCTGGCTTCTTCAGGCTGTTTGAGCCAATATTGTTTTGCAGGTAACAACATTCCGTTTCTCAGTCTCATGTATGAGCACAAAATTGCCTAGGAAGAAAACATCAATATCTCTCCACGCTATTGATAATCCATGTTTGTAATTTCAACAATTTGTTCTTATCTGATTCCGGACCATTATAACATTTACCATGGCTCAAATACAAGTAATACAATCTTGGGAAATTACAGGGACTTTTACACAAACACTCAGCAGAGGTTGTTCAAAAAGCATGTAAAATAAATGTAGCATTATTTTCATAATAATATTGACAATATGCAAAGCTGTAAGTGATCCTTGCACTGCAAGGCTAAGCATGATATAAACTGAAATACAACTATCAGATAAGCATTTGCATGGGGGGAACAAAAAGAGGCACAAAGTGAATGTTAATTGTTGTGAGTAATTTACAAAGCTGTTCTTTTTTAACTTAAGGATCTATTCATTTATTTTAGACAGAACAAAAATAGTAAAGTCAAAAAGAAAGACATTGTGCAATTTCTCCTTTTTTTCCACCAAATAATGTGTATGTGTGTGTGTGTGTGAGAACTGATATTTACCATGTCTTGGAGACCTTGTGGGGACAATTTAGAGGTCCCCATAAGAAAGATCATACAGAATGACCTTTTAAAAAATCTAAAAATACAAAAAGGTTTCAGTAAGGTTAGGTTTAGAATTAGGAGGAGACAATATACAGTTTGTACAGTATAAAAACCATTCTGTCTATGGAATGTCCTTATAAAACATGAAAACCTGTATATATGTGTGTGTGTGTGTGTGTGTGTGTGTGTGTGTGTGTATGTCTGAAAGAGTTTGTGTGACCTGATCTACTGCCAGAGACAGACCCAATCTGTGTGTGTGGCACTGCAAGCCTTGAAGCACTGAGGCCTTCTGAAACTCAGGCTGGACTTTTTCTCTCCTTAACACAACCCATAAAACATTTGAGCTGTAATTCAAAAGAACAAGTCTCTGGATAATGTTTAATAATATAAAGGAAAATATTACTGACTCAAAGACACAATATTAGATAAGAGTCATTTTTTGTGCACACGATAGGGTTTATAATCAGAGTGCAGGCATAAAACAAATAAATAACTGGAAAAAGCAAATATTAGATTATGAGAGTGATATGAGACTGGGACGTGTCACTCATTCAATCTCAGAGCTGAAATGTGTAAAAGGAAGACACGTGTTTAGTATTTGCAACAGAGGAAATTACCTCATAGGGAAGTTTCTCTCTGAGGACCGGTAAGGAAATTTGTATATCGAAACACCATCCATCAATTTTATTGCGTAACTTATCAAATAAGCACGAGTTATATAAATATCAAACAAACAAATAATCCTTCACTTCTTATGTGACAGGTCCTATAAAGAGAATGGTGTGTGCATGCCTGCTACACTGGAGTGTGAGCGAGCGAGAGAGACAGAAACAGAGAGAGAAAGAGAAAGAGAGAGACAGAGAGAGAGAAACAGCCTCCTCCGTTTAGTGGTTTGTTTTGTTATGAGTCAGCTGCTCAATTTAACCATCTGCCAAATCACTGAGGACCGATGTCATGAGATGTTCCACGTCAAGGTCAGTGATTGAAAAAACTTGCGATTTCCCAAACGGCTAATTTACAACTGCTCTTATACTGGAGCAGCTCTGAGCTTTACCTGCCTCTATAGCTTCTCTTAACAGCCATTCATCACTTTTATACCAGTCGTCTGCCAAGCAATCCGAGTGTGAGAGGTTTATAAAACATACAACATCTTCCCATTCGGTTAGCGTGAAACATTGCTGCAGAGCTCAGGCTTCCATTCACAGCAGATTACACCGGCATGTCTCTCATTTATTTATATTTATTCACAATCCCCAGTTCACTTGTATATCACTAAACATGCAGTACAATTTTCTTTGCACTATCAAGGGTAAATCAAGGGCCAAATATCCACAAATGCATCTGAACAAGTAAAACTCTACAACATTCACAATCTAGCTAACGTGACAATGCATGTGAAATACAACGAGCATGTATCAAATTATCTTATACTTTGAACATAATTTTGAATTATAATTCAACTGAAACTATAATTCAAAGCCTGGCTGGAAAAAACACATAATAAACAAACAAGGTTTTTGATAACTATTCCAAGGTGGTTTTCCCTTTTCTAACCAGCCTGACCAACTATTAACCGGCCATTCAATAATCTTGACCATCTTAAAGTTGCTAGAAACCAGATAAAACCAGCCACCATCAAAAGTGCTTCGAAATGAAGTTCTTTCAGCCCCAAAGCTTGATTTTGTTTACACTGTCTCTCTCTCTCACCACCGGCTGCATCCGATCTGCGCTTCATATAGCTCATCTTTATAATTACTTCAGAGGCATAATTTTTTATGCTTAATTATGAAAATTAGCTCCAAAATAAATGCAAATTATGCAGGCATATGCATCCCGACCTGCTGTGGATTCTGTGCATTCATTTATATGCAGCTCCGGTACAGAGGAGGATTAAAATATGGATTTAACTTGGCACAGGCTCTGCCTTGTGAGCAAATCTTTGTCTTTTGTGTTTTAACGTCTGGCAACCATGAGAGAGTCTTCCTCGACATTGTTTTACTTTTGCATTTTACAGACTAATCAAGACTTTTTCCTAATTTGCTTTCATGGAATTACCAGGGATTTTAAGGGTGTTTTTGTCCTGTCTGTCAGTTTTAATAAGGAATAAAAGCATGACGAAACCGGCAATCCGGTAACATACTGCAGCATTAATAAAACAAACCCAAGCGAGCGGAGTTGCATTGAACAAAAAGGCATGGTGGATACAGTATTTACAGTAAGCTTAGGAGATAACTGTAGCCATATTAAAACCCATCTGAGGCTAATTACATGGAAATATCTGAGAAGTTTTGCATTGTAATCTTAAGCATGTACAATGAGCATGACTAAACTACTAAATGTATAGCCCCACCCCCTCTTAATGTAATATGCAAATCTTTATGCTTGGTTAGTGAATGCCTATGACAAGATGCCTAAATTATTTTCGCTGTAAAAAAAAAAACTGTAAAAACAAGACAAATAAAATGCTAACACACACAAGGGTTAGAACAACACGTAACATTTAACACAACCGATAGCTTTTCACATTAAATGCAACTTTGACTAAGACACAAATATTTCTTTTGGCACAGTCTGGCTCTCTTCTGGAGTTTAATGCTTGAACAGGTGTCTAAATCTCTCCAAAACAGAAGCACAGTGGGGGAGAGGGGCAGCGCACCAATCGTTTCTGAAGGCAACTCACTTATGCATTCGACGGTGGCCGAAAAAGAAACACTCATTACTTCAAATGACCGTTCCCTGCAAAAACAAGCACGCTAGACATGACATCACAAAGCCCCGGGTTTGAGTCGTTCGGAGGAATTTGTTTCTCACCAAATTGCCACGGAAACCAAACATTCCACTCTGAGGCAGACAGCCACAGCACTGGGGTGGATATGCGGAGCCACGATCAATATAGAGCCGCGGGGAGGAAGCGCAGAGTGGATAAACGATGTGAGCGAGGTCTGCAGGAGAGGCAGAGTTTCATCAGGAGGGGCAATGAAGTCCCTGGACTGATGTGTACTCTGGGAGAGAGACGGCCACACAGCTCTCATTAGCAAGAATGATACAATACAGCAGAGCTACACTTACGCAATTACTCATCTGAAACAACATGATAACAATGAGTAGCGAGTGGCACTGATAAAAATACTGGAGAATAGAAAACAAAAACCCTAAGGCTTGTTAAATCTATTAAACCAAACCATGATATGCAAAACTACATGGAAGTAGATTTGGGTATGGCCCTAGGGAAATCAAAATCTATGGAAATTTAGATACTGAATCTTAAAAACTTGTTAAAAGGATTTTTGTGTGTATGTAAATTTAGTCAAAATTTCTCTGAATTTTCCAGTGGTTTTCACAGTCTTGCTGCAAACATCTCGGTTAAACTACAGATACTTTTCAAAAACTGACCAATTGTAGGGCAAGTACAAAATAGAACCACAGTAGAAGACTTCTAAAAAGAAAAGCAATGCCTGCCAACATGTCAGAACTCAAACTCACTGTCACAGTGTTTAAGTTGGCCCTATTTGCATTTACTTTACATGTTAGGGTTAGCAATGTTAATGCTAGCTTCAATAAATGGTGCAATGCAATAATAATATCACTATTTGTGTGAGTTTCTGTACTTTTTGTACTTTCAAACCCACCACACCAGCCACCCACAGGTGCTACTAAACCAGGTGCTGCTGGCACCAGCTGAGGAACTCGGTGGCACCAGTGTCACACTTTCATATGTCCCACACCCCACATTGGGGGATTTACTGCAGTTTGAGAGAATATGAGAGATACTGGTAGAGTGGAGGCAGTATGAAGTGCGGCGGTAGTGACGGGAGTTTGTCATGGCTGGGAAAGCATCTTTATTACTGCAGCTTCCTCACTTCCAAACTGCAGCGAGTCTGTCACACTTGGGGAACACTGAAGAATGACACACATCATGGCACAACAGCCCCTCTACACACAACAGCGTGTCAGTAACTCTGTGCTATTTTGCACACACACGTCTCTCACACATTCATGGCAAAGAGATTAAAAGATGGTGAGGAGATTGCGAGATCAACATAAGAATAGGACACACCAGCTTGATGTCATAATAAAAAACACATTTTCTAAAAATGAGGTGGGGGTAAAAAGTGGCAGGGTTTGTTTTCCTACATGCAAACAAGGAGCTGTTTTGAGATGTGCATTTTCAGCAATAGCTATTCGCATCAAGTAGAGACAATTTGACTCTCAAAATAGCCCCATCCCTCATTAAAAGGGGTGTTCCATTGAGGTGGATGTCTTGCGTACATATAAGGGGCTTCCATCTCTTTTAAGACAACCTACATAATATTAAATTAGTGCAAATCTTAGCCTGTAATGTAACAAAGATTTAGGGTATCTTATGCTTAGAAAAATAATTAAAATAGTCTTAAAATAGATTTATTAAGGCTTAAATAAAACAACTATAAACTATGAAACTACTGTTTCACACATTGTTTTTCTGACAATTGTCTTATGTACCACATAAAAGACAAAATCTGATATCTTAGAACATTACGGTGGTAACTCGTAAGATCTAACATCTAGGCTGGATGAAACCAGCAAGTGGTCACGTATGAGGCAAATTATACCCCAGTTTGTTCCAAATGTCAATTATAGATTCGGACTGACTCATTTGTGGCTTGCATTAGTTTGCATATCGCTAGTCACATACGCAGGGTGCCGACAACCAGCACTTATTCTGGCATGCCCTTCAGCACAGATAGCTCACGTTATCAGAGATCTAGCCAAACAAAAAAAGACAACAGAAATATTATCACCAGCCAGATATTTAAGGAGAGCGTTATCCCGTTTCATCCAAAGGATCCCAGCTCTAAAACACAACCTCAGAGCCTTCTTACAGGTGTGAATGAAACAATACACAAGGCCACTGTTCAGTGTTAACCGCTCTATATTGGTGCTTGTCTACCTCACTGGCCCAGCATGCCTGCTGAGCCCGCTTTACTCCACCCCTCAAATTCCTATCAATAAAGAGTGCTACAGCTTATAATGCGGTGCCTTTGAAAAAAAGGTTGCGGTTTTAAATGTTTCTTTACCTATCTCTCCCTTCCCCCTTCCATTCCATCTAACAGAGGGGCCGTAAAGGGGTCTGAGCAGTGCAGTTGTGCAGGATTTGTCTGGCCATGCCTAGTTCAGATGCATTAATCCAAACTCTCATTCTCTGCAATTTCCACACTCTCTTCCTGTGCAGCGCCCTGCACCATATGTTTCCAATCGCTAACGGAGGAAAGGTGCTTCTTCCTACAACCTCGAACCTCATCTGAGGAACTGAGGCACACAAGCCAAATAGATGAGAAATTTATCTTCCTCATAAAAAAGGGCCAGACTGCTGTGGGGTTTGTGGAGTAAAATCCAAGAGATTTCCCTTCGTCTAACACATAATTAAATTGAGTTGCATTAGAGCACACGTTAAACTTCATAGCCCTCCAAGACCTCCTCCTCACATTTGTGGGACAATGTGTGGCATTAACTGAACTGAACTGTCTGCTTCTTTAAGCCTGATGACAGATCAAAACCATGATGCTCTAACCGCTTAAACCTACAATCCAGAACAGTTCTTGTTTAAAAATAAACATTCGTTGTTGAGAAAGTACATGACAGGTCAAGGTTCAAAACAATATCATTAATTTACCAATCTTGCAATTTGTGTGTTTTTGTTAAACCTTGGTAAATGTCATTTTGGCTTCATCTGCCTTTAACATGTTAAGAAACCATAGATAAAGTAACCTGCAATTTTAGGTTTCATGCAGAGATGGCGGTAGAGAGGCATGTAAGATTCAAAAGAGTGAGGAAGACAGAGGACTGCATGTAAGCACTATTTTATCAGAGGAGACGCATGTATGATTACTGCTGATTCTCAAGCATGCGCTGGATGCATGTAACACGCTGCGCACAAAAGGATTACGCTCACACCCCCGGGCGCTTGCAATCAAGGCTGTGTTTATTGCATCAGGAAGATTTATTTTTATTGAGCTGCTCATTAGCAGGGTTTAATCAAAACGGTATCTTATGACTGTTCTAACGCTGATATCACATCGCTCATCAGCGGCCCAGGAAAAAGCAAACAAACTCAATCCTTACCCCTTTAAAACTTCCAAATACTTCTCCATCACATACAGGGATAACAGTGCAGATTTGAGTGGATGAAGTAATATTGCCATGGAAGATTATGTTAATGCACTTTTTATTTGACCATTACGTTTCCTACAACTCTGTCATTAGACCAGTTTCATGATTTTTAATAGCGTCTCTGATTTAAATTGAAACAACAAAAACAAGGACTTAGTTAGGACTTAGTAAAAAAAAAAAGGAAGTACAATTGACTCATCTGAATGAATCAGTTTGTTTCTAAATTTGGCTGTTTTAATGACTCATAATACATATTTAGCAAATTCCATCACTCAAAATTTTTCTCTCTTGTCAATTTGTAAATGAAAAGTAAAATTTATGCAGGTAAACATAGCTGTTTTTATTATGTATATTGCTATATTGGTAAAGGAAAAAAAAAGACGAAAAACATGCCTGACAATAAAAATGCAGTTAAAAATAATTAGGTTCTTAAAACACACTGCCTGTACGTGATTAAAATGCAGTTTTTTTTAAAAAAAGATTTCTCAGACCATTTCAAAGCCATTTAAAACCACACACAAAAATAGGCATGTTCAAAGAACAAAAAATGTTACCCATTAGCCTTTAAAGCAGATAATAAAACATTTTCTAGAACCAACATTTTCTAGCAGGCATCTGCTAAGTATGCCTAAAATTGGCAGTTTCTGAGGGAATATGCCCTGTAATAGTGATAATTAAAGGCGAATGAAGAAAATCCTCACTCTCACAGTGTGGATCAGGATAAGCCATCACAGAAGGGCACTTAGACGTCATTCTCCCCTGACATTCTCTGGAGAAGCAGAGGGTTCTGCTGGGCTGGCAGGGCAGGAGAGCATGCAGAAGCCAAGCCTAACCGACAGCACTGCCAAACCTGAAGCATGACCTCATACTTTTCCTGTCCTTAAAAAGAAACCCACTGTCCTGGTCATCCTTCTTCATGTCAAGACAGAAGGGTTAGGGTTAGGGTCAAGGGTCCTCTGAAATTAAAACACTTATCCGCATATAAAGGAGGAGTTGTAGGAAATGACAGGAAGATATTATTGGTGTAATAAATTGATTGATAGCCAATAGAAGGTGTGACCACTGCCCTCAGAGATCCCATCTGTCACCAGGAGATCACAGCCAAAATGACAAAGGCTGCATAACAAATACTAGCTTTATATTGATTAACTCTTTCTGGCCCTGAGCAGGAAAAACACACTGAGGCTTAATCTTAAGGTAAAGAGAAGCGTCTCATGGCTGCCAAGTGTTCTTCAGACTGTTATCACAATCCTTCCTGACAATCGCAAACACATTGCACATTTGTCATTATGACTGCAATCTGTGGCTTTTGGAGCCCAATCAAACTTTGTCATTAACTGCAGGCTAATGCACACAAACAGATAAACAATAACAACATAGACGGGTTTATTGCGTTCGATTTGACGCTAGGACTTGTAAATATGACGATTTCCATACATTACCAAAAAAAAACAATGTCGTTGACATAATTACCATGGTGACAAGCAAGCGAGAGGCTCCACAATGCAAATCTGAGAGCTTTGCGAAAGCTTTAGACGGAGTACATCATCTTTAATTTGTTACTCCAAATCCTTCAAAGGACAAATTAAAAACGAGAAACAAATCAGTGGTACACACTAATCCCCAAGTCTTTTTCAAGAGAAGAGATTGAACTTCAATTTGATTGGTATTTTGCACAGTAGGACAGAGACAAAAAATCATTTCAGGCTGCGGTCCTAAAAATACAAGGCCGCGTTAAGTGCAAATGCGGCTGCGACTAAATCTATACATAGAGGGCTGAGCATGCTACTGCAGAGGATTAGGACCCTCACTACAATGCTACTCCCCATCAGCGTTTTGTGTACCTAAAATGGAAATCCTGATAAAAGTATCAGGGCACAGGTCACGTACAGCCCACTGCACACTCCCTGACTCCACCTGTCACACACGTCGGGTGTGGAGTGTATATTGGTGACCCCATCAACTCCACTATGTTCTTTACACAATGAACTCTAAGCTTATTGGCCAAGTATGAATCGGCGTGAAGCAATATTTTATTTCTGCCCACTTCACCACCTGCGCGGTGGGCCTGGGCCGGCCGAACCACTCAAAACCATTGCTTATTGCTGAAAACTTTTTCAGTAAACCTGTGAGGCAAGGAGTGATGTTTAATGAATGCAGGAGATGAAAGAAAGTCTTGAACAGAACAGAAGCCTCTTGCACTCTGAGTGGCAGGAACACAGGAGACACTTGTGTCTCACCCAGGAGGTCAATAATATTTTTACATATACACACACTTCCTGAGCAATAGCATTGCCAATCGCTAGAATAGATGTACTGTATGCAGTTAACTAAACCAATATTTTATTTGGGGCACATAATTTTTATCAGTATTATTATATAACTTAAAATTCTAGATCTATATAATTAAAAAGTTACAGTTACAGTTTAAATGTCCCCTAAGAAACACATCAGATCAGGGTTTTGTGAACCCAGAGCCAGCCTAATTATCTAGTTGTCCAGGCAACCTATCACATACTTGATATTAAAAATATACAGTTCTGCACATCCCTAGTGGGGAAATGTGGGAAAAATAGGACCCAACAAAGGCCAAACTCGAACCTACATCACCAAAATAAGCACCACTTTCAGCATATCAATAACACACGTGCTAACTGCTGCATCACAGCTCCAACCTGAAGTTAAATAAAGAGAAAGGTTTGATTTCATACCCTCAATTTAAATAAGGATTTTTCCACATTATTCCAATCCCTCTGGATCATGCTGAGTGGACCAAATGGACCAGTTCCTACAGTCAGCGCTGTGCCGCCTCCTCGGAGAGCTCAGAAAACCACAGGGATGCTGAGAGATCAAAAAGGTCATTATGCACCCACTCATGCCAAGTATCTGCTCTCTTATTCCCAATCGAAATGTGCTCACAGTCCTGCTGGTGTGCTCTCGGTCTGGCGGAGCGTGCAAGGCTGCAGGCTGTTTGGCCATCAGAGCAGCAGGGCCATTAGAACAGCTTTGTGGGGTTAAGCATGTATGCATGTGTCCTTTTGCACAGCACCATCCGGGGACATTGGTAAAGTTTCTAGCAACTGCACTATTGTAAACTTAAAACACATGAAACAAAAATGATTATTTCTGTGTTTACTTCCTTCTCTGTTAGGTCTGCACTATACTAAAGAAAAACATGTTGTGTGGTATCTTGCAAAATAATGCGTTTAAAAATTTAATACATCAGATCACTCATTACAAAACTTCTGTCTCTCTGCATTAACCTTAAACTGTCTATGTGTGATTTAAGTAACAGAAAGTGGCTGAAGAAAATAACAATTCAAACCACTGAATCACAAACCACTGTACGATATGTATGGCGATTTGCACATTTATAACTATGCACATTTATATTACACCTGTATCACATTTAAACATATAGGAAAAGTCGTCTAACAGAGAAGTAGAAACGAAAAACTGACCTCACCAAAACTATATAAAAATACAAGTATTCCATCTAAACCTCCTATACTCCAGTACACCAGACATATAATTAAGCGTGAAAAGTGTGAACAGAAATAATACAGCAGTGACATGATTTAAATCATGTATGAGCATCGTGATGATGAAATAACTGCTGTTTTGATCAGTACTGATGGGGATGAAGGGAGACGTGGATGCACCTGCAAAGTATTTCAGGTGCATCCGTTAGTCCCGGACAAACACTTTAAAATTGAATTCTGAGGTACGATTTAAGCTCGCAGGGCCCTAATCTTGTTTCCACATAGAGAAGGACTTATGGGTCAGATATGTAATGAAATTGGAATGCGATGGAAAGTTGATCTCTCATAAAGAAAGGATGATGTGACTCCGCCCACAGCCCTTCAGCTCTGACTGGGATTAACAACCCTCGGGTTTTCCCCCAAATCTTTACCACTTCTCTATATCAAAAACCCCTTCAGTTAGTCAGCACTGCCCAAATTAAACAGCAGTTCACAATTTTACAACCTGGCCTCTTGTTGACAATAACAGTTGTGGAAATGTAAGACATTTAATTTGCTAACATAATAAATAAGCTATTTTGAGGCCAAGGGGATAAAAAGAGCAGAAAAAGCCAAGTTTAAAAATGTCTCCCACCGAGACTCTCACCATCAGCTCAACTGTTCCCAGAACAGTGACATTAGAGCTCGACCTGAGGCACAATCACTGGTGGATACAGCCACAACTGTCAACATGCATTCTCAGCTTGATACTGTCCTGTGTGTTAGCTTTCTTGCTTCAGTGTTTGGTTTGGAGTATTTGTGGTGGTGCCAAGGGTGTCAGTTATGATGTTTGAGCACAAGTAGGTAACACATCTTGGTCATACTTAAAAATTAAATTTTTGTGGTAGCAATTTTATTTGATGCAGACAGTCAACTGTCAATATTCTCAAACATCACAATGTTTATCAATGAAGTGATGCTTGAATCTATTATCTGGACCAATTAGGTTATCCGAAAATGTTACAAAAAAACATTTCTAAAAAATAATTTTTTACAATAACAAAAATCTAGGTGGTGCAACTCTTTTCAATACCCAAAGCTATCAAGTCTGTCAGACAGGTAAATGTCTCCAAATCCAAAGAATATTTCATCTGTGCTTTAGTCCGACATTTAGAAATTAAACATCTTTTAAGAGCTGAAGGCTGCTGCAGTTTTACTGCACCCACAACAAAGGATTTACATCTAAAATAAAAAACACATTAATAAATAATATGAGTGGAAAAAAAATATGAGTAGAAAAATGCAAACAGCCTCTCCGACGGCCTACATTACTTAAAGCTGCTTTTTCAGCCCTATAATGAGGTTAGTTCAAAACCACACTGGATATTTAATAAAACATTACTATTAATTTTAACTCTGATCGGTAAAACAAAAAGATTGCAAGCATTTAAAAATGCTAATAAATGAATAACTAATTCTGCATAACTCACAAAAGAAACCAATCTGCAGAAAACCTGTGTATTGTTTTTGTGTTATTATTATTTTGATCTTACTTCCGATGACACACCTGAGACATCTTCTGCCACATCCACCAGACTGCTCCACAGCAGATGTGAAAGTTTACAACATCTCTTCTTTGTTTCAAACACAGCTGTCCTCCACAAGAGACATATTTATTCATCACTGCCAGAATAAACTCAGCTTTTTCAAATATATTGAAAGAACAACTTTAATCTAAATATGCCCTAGTTTAATTTCCATTCTTTGAACTGACATCAAAGTTGTTTTTCCCCCCGCAATACAAATCAATCACCAAAAACGCCAACAAATCTGCTGTTGGGGGGGATTTGCTGAAATGCTGAAAAAAATGCACACACAGTGCCAAGTAACCTGCCTTCAAAGGGCCTTGATCGCTATGGCAACAGCATGATCTTCCATAACCAAACCATGAGGTGACCTGCGATACACAAGATGTCCAAAAAACTCCCAGAATTCTCCTGCCGTGACACAAGCACAAGCTTGCCAGAGGAAGCCACCGCTCTGACGACATCACATGCATATTGTGGCCAACGGTACATAGAGCTAGCAGCAGGTTAACTAAAAATACACAGACTCCTACCAACAGAAAGAAAAATAACAAGATTTTTTTTCAAATATACTTATTTACAACATAACAATATATACATTTGTTTCCAAGCATGCATACTTCCATATTTTAAAGACAGTATACCAAATACTGAAGGTCAGAATTAGATTGAATGTTGCTAAAAGAATTCCAAATTCAAGGATTAATAAAAAACAAAGCATGAATAAAAAAACCTGAAAAACACAGAAGCTGACTGAGGGAATCTCTGTCAGAGAAGATGGCTTCAGAAGTTCAGAGACATAACAGGTTTGTTTCTGTCCCAGAAACGACTGAAAGCCACAGTTTGGTGGTTTTCTGATGCTGCAGGTATTTGAAATAATAATCCATTCTGAAACAAATGCATGCTTAAATGAGAGACTCACTCATTGTTTTAAACAAAAGCCCACAAACTCACAAATCCGCTGAGAAGCCTTTGATGATAAGCTGTGCTCAAGTGAGGTTTTGTCACCTTTTATATCTTCATTACACAGCAGGGCAGTTTTATTTTTCTACCTTGAAATTATCTCAATATTCAAGGTTTGTCTGAGTTCAGAGACTTTTAACAAAGAGGGATATTTGAGCAGAATAAAACGGCGAATGCTAATTATTCAAACTCTTTCCCTCTCATTAATTATTAATCGTAAGATAAAGCTTAATCCACAGACAATAAAGACATTGATGAGTGAGGTACACTCTCAGCTCACACTCACAGAAAGTCTTCAGATGCCAGTTCAAAACCAAAACTCTAACCAGCTTTATGGATGAAGCAGGGAGAAAAACAGAACTTAGCCATCTTTAAAAAAAATCTCACATTTTAATCAACCGCTTATACTCAACAAGCAGTTAATGTTGAGTACTGAGCATGGCAGTATAGTACAGGCTGTTGCATCTGTGATGGACAATATGACTTATGAATATGACTTGTAATGAAATAAACTGTTGCCTCATGTATAAAGAGACTATGAGTGGGGCTTAACAAAGGAAGAGTTGTGTTTACAAAAATATTCTCTGATGGCACTATTCCACTATTGTTTTAAACGCTTCTTGGTGGGTCCGTTTCAGCAGCTTTTTTCCAAAAAGCAAAGGACATTTATCTTTGCACAATGCCGTACGCCTGTATTGCACAGCAGCTATGAAATGAGTAATATAAGTGATACAGACAACAAAAGAGAATTTTGTTATCAGTCAGGTGATACATGCCTCACTGTGCTGTGGATGAAGATTTCACGCACAAGAGTCGTTCTTTACAAAGGTTACAAAGGACAGATTAGCAAGAAACATGACCAAACCCAGCTGTACACATTTGCACCAATCAAATGCTTACTTCCACAACATATTACAATTATAACTATTGAAAATCAATGTGTTTTTGTTGTCGTCTAACAGAGCTTTACTCCTGATGGTCTAGTTTAGGAATCAGATCCCAAGTCCCTTGCTATGTAGGTCACTTGATAATCAGGAATGCCAAGCTATATTGAATTATACACAGAATAAAACAGGGAAAATGCCTTTTCTTAATGCTTCACACACAAAAATCTCCATTTCCAAAAATGCCTCACAGCGTTCCCCCACCATCTTTAAAATACTGACAACAAACAAGACTGTTATATTAGAACATTTACAAAAAAACAAAATGTGGCTAACAGCCCATCAAAGCAATTAACTGACCCCAAGTCAGCAAACTTTATGTATAATTAGATTTGTAGAGGTTTCTTGCAGACTCAGCTGTGCTGCTCTTCAGTAATTCAGTAACTCTTCAGTAAAATGTGCTCTCTAGAAGTAACAAGGGCTGTGCATTGTTGTCTTTAAATAAAACAAGCATTGAGGAGGAATAATGCTGAATTGTTTTCTTCTACAGGCAAATTAGACAATGGTCAAACTTTACATCTTTGCGTAGCCAGTTCACCTACCACAGGATTCGCATATAAACAGGGAATTTATCACGTCTCTAAACCCATAGGACAAACACACAGAAAACCGTCTGCTTAAAAAACAACATAACCAAAAAGTTACATAATATTTTATTAGGATAGTGCAATCTCAGAGAAAACTAGGGATTGTTTAGCTAAAGAATTCATCTTTTAAAACATCACCACAAAATGAATAATACGAACAATATATTACATAATATTAGGTTTCAATTTCCATCTAGAAATCTGACAACACAATATAATATTACAGCCATATAAAAGGCACCCCAAAATTCATCTTGAACTGGTTTGGTTCTGGTTACTGTAATCAAAAATACCTTTTGGTGAATATAACCAACAGCAATCAATGACCAATGAGCGATTCAATGACATTCAGGATAAGATGGCGTGTCATCTTTCATTAAAGGTCTTCCACAGGAAGTCTTACCTGGTGCACTGAACTGACTGCTTCCTAGAGTGGTTGGCCTGTTTTTCCCACTGTTTACAGGTGGAGAAAACATCTACAGGAAAACACACAACATTTTGCTAAATTGAGGAACTAAAATCACAGCCTGTTTCAGATGTAATAAATGCAATGCATTTTCAAAACTACAATTATTAGAAGAAATATTATTAATAAGTAAATAGCCAGATGGTTATTATATATTTGAAGACTTTTAATAAAAACAATTATATTTTAATTAACATAAAAATGTAATTGTAGAAAGGACAATAGTTTTTATAACTGGTGAAAATTAATAAATATAACATCATACAAAATACTTCATAAGTAATACTTCAGTTCATTAAAAATGACAACAGTTTGAAAAAGTTGTTTTTTTTTAGAAAACGCAATGTGGACTAAAAATAAATGTGTCTTACCGCGCTAAAATCCAGCAAATCGCTCAGCTCCTTATCCGTCCCAATAGCGGCAATCCGCTGCTGAGGGTTCATCCTTACGATCCTTTACTGAATCTACAAAACACAAACATCATTCCCTCAATCTGCAAACCTGATGTGCGCTGTAGCTTCACGCTAGCCAATACAACTTATGCAAATGACATCAGTGAACATCCGCAGTTTGACATTTGCGTAACATTCCCATTCTCCAGTCTTCAGCCTAACTTTTTGCCTCTCTAACACCTTTATCTTACAAGGACAACACGAGCACATTCTTGTCCTTTATCAAAACTAATCAAAATAGTTAAAACAACCCGAATTTTGACACAATGCCCTAAAACCTCCTCTTGCAATCTAGTATTGCTGGCAGCATTGGACAAGGTTAGAGCCTTTCTTTCTGTGGCAAATGGCAATCGCATTGATAAGTGACAGTATGGAGTGGTTTTGATTTGCTCTAATACAGCAGGTCTAAAAGGTTTGTTAAGTGACAAACGTGGACATGCTGAGAAAGACGCTGTGCTCGGTCGTGTCACACACATGGACCCGCAGCATCATTTTTCAACCTCGTGTGTTTGATTCCTCAATGCGCCAATGATATAATGTATCAAAAGTGGCTAGAAGCTGAAGATGAACACGCGCTGTCAGAACATCTGACACGCTTTTGTTGCTACATTACAGGACAAATGGTTACTTCACACACATGCTGTTTTCGTCGCTCGGTCATGGCCAGTTACACTAACCTATTCACAACAAAGGTGCGAATCTCAATCGCTTAAGCTAAAACCGAACACTGGCATATAACACATGTAAACACAAAGAATTAATAACGCCCCATCAATCGGAAGTATTAAAGCGTTTGCCGACCCCTCTCGCTCCATATCGGCTCCTGTCTTTTCTTCTATCCCAACTTCTTTCACCCAGTCCGAAACCTCTCACAAACTCTGAGCAATATTTTACCTCTTGTGTAAAATATCCGACTAGGGCGATCGGGTATGCCAATGACGGCGTGGGCTCCTTGTTTCGCGTTTGAAAGGTAATGAAATGGTTATCTTTTGCGATTGTATATTGCAAATATCCAATATGTAACTTGCGAGTTTCCCTTAGGCGGACATTTTTGCTTGGCGATAACCGGAGCACGGAGATGACGTTTAGAGCTGTATCCTTCCGCAAACAAGCACCGTACGCTTCACTTTTTCACTACTGTGCGGATGAATATCTTGTGTGGTAAAACGTAAAGCCTGACACACAACCTTGCTAGCGGAGAAAAGGACCACTGGAGTGCCTCCTAAAATCAGTTTGGTTTACCTCCCAACACATAACAAACGTGGGGCTTAGTTGATAATGTACTAAATGCAGCATAGAAAGACAAAAGGACACACAATATTAAAATTAGGTGTTCTGCTGGAACAAAATGTTGTGTGTAAAATGCATGGGGCTACCCAGTTTTAACCATTATACACTTTCTTAAGACCATGTCGACATGTTGTTATATGCACAGCTGCTGGATCTTATATAATGCGACCTAACCTGTATAATGATAACCACATTTTTGTACTGCATCGTATTGATGTGTTGTTTTATTTTCTTATAACTTGCTAGTTGTTTTTATACACACGGGTTGCCATTGAAATACATTTTGTACGAAACTTTTGCGAACTAAACCTGTTACATACAACTATAATGTGTATGCAATAAAGGATACATATTAAACACTACGTTTAGTTATTTTCTATTGTTGTTGTAAATGTTTTACCTCTGACTGAGTGGGAGCTGTCAACGCTTCAACACATTGTTGGGGGACCTATTTTTTCCATTCGAACTGATGGCACAGCTGGAGCAGAATGTGTGAACTCAACTTGACAACAAAGATGGAAGTTTCAGTGAAATTGAAATAGACATATATAATGCTAAGGAACAGTTTGGCATCCCAGTTGTTTATTTTGCTTTTTAAAAGCACATGACTGTTGTATGTTGAAATGCAGTAACAGACGGAGTCAACTTGAGGGTTTATGTTAGTTGTCCTTCTGGGTTGTCAGTGTAGTTACTTCGAAACACATGTGAAAAAGAAACTAGGGAATGTATTGCCTGCATTACAGCGTGATTGTAGTTTAGCCTTTAACCAATATTTCCACAATTATATTAATAGGTTTAACGTTTTTATTTTATACAAACAAGTGACAAACGCGAACTGTATAGGTAATCTAAATAGTAAAAATCTTTGCTTCTAACTTTTAAAAGAAATGAAAGATACATCGAAAAATAGCTTTATTGAGGGTACATAGCGTCGCAATACAAGCTCAATAAAGCTTCACAAAACTCATAGTGCCACCTGTTGGTCAAAATAAACAGTCGTTACTTAAGTCTGTCAAGACATCAAGGTGTCACAGACCTTTTTGAATCACCAGGATAGTAACGGGATCAAATAGCAATTGTGTTTCAAATGCAAGGCAATTCAAATTCAAGTTTCTGTCGGTCCATACAATACTGCTCTTGTTATTTTAGTGTTTTCGATGTTTTAAAGTATCATCCATGCGTTTACTAACATGTTAAAATCTCTATATTTTAGTAAAATTACTATTACTAGTAAAAAGAAGATGTGCCTTCAAATGCACACATTGAATTGCATGTTGTGTACATAGGGATTTATGTTCTGCAATATATAAGCGTTTTGTGCTCATTTCTTCATTGCCTGTCGTATCAATTTACCACTTGCGTTATGTTTTTCTTCTCTGCACAACATCTTTACGTTTTGCATTTTATATGCTGGTATAAACTAGGAAGATGTTAATTTTTGGGAGATTCTTAACAATAGCTTCTTTTATTTCCCATGAGCCTCAGCGCTTTATGCTGCTATGAGTGTGTCCGAATCAAACCTGATGGTGGTTGTAAATAATCCAGGATTTTAGAAGGTAAGGCCAAATTTTACTTTGTAATCCGCAACATTTGCCTGTTTCATATCACAACAAACCCACTGAACGTTTATAGCATCTTTTCGCCTTTTGGTTTAAAGCCGGTTACTGTTTTTCTTGTATTTTAGCCTGTTAGCTGCTAGGAAGAAAACCGATCCACTGATGGATTTCTGAATAACATACTAATTCGAGACAATGTTTGTGAATGTTTCCGATTCCTTTACATGAATGTGTTTTTCACATGACTGAAATTTGATTTCTATTAATAATGAAGTTAAGTGATAACGTGGGGTCTCTGCATTAGCCTATTAGCCGGTCTGTTCCCGCGGTAACAGTCTCTCATAATAAAGCCTCGTGTGCTTACTAGAAATGGCTCAGAGGGTTCACAGGGTTCGCATCACTACGGTCTATGAATCTGATACTAACTGGTCCAGGTCTATTTCATCTCCTGTGTGCGGCAAAGATCACTTATGGCTTTGAAGTGATCTTCATATAGCGCCTTAGTTTTCCTAAATCATTGTCTGGCTTTGGTTGAGGTTTAATTGTGCTGATGTGTTGGGCCCCAGCGTAAGGAAAAGTGTTACTTGCAGGTAACCTTTGTGGTTAAACCAGCGACCTAACGTTGTGCTAACATTAAGTAAGATCTCATATTTTTTCAAGATGTCTGAGCTGTTTATGGAGTGTGAGGAGGAGGAGTTGGAGCCATGGCAGAAGGCAATACCAGAAATCAATCTGATTGATGATGAAGATGATGATGATGAGCCAATATTTGTTGGTGAAATCTGTAGCTCGAAGCCTACAGTCAACACAAGGCCAAGTATAGTGTCTTATTTGGTTTTACCACTTATGAGCTTATTTCAATAGTAAGCTGTTTCTTTTACTGTAAGTACTGATTATTGTGTTTGTCTTTGTTTTGATAACCAGGGGCTGCTAACCAACAGAACCAGCGTAATGTTTCGGTTCAAAGACCCTCAATGTTGACATCGCCACAAAAGACAACACAGGCTCAGCTGAACTCTGCTAGAGGTGTTTCAGGGCCAACAGTCATGGTCAGAGGTTCAGCTCCATCAGGAGGCAACCCCATTCTTATACCCATTAACCCCCCTCAGACAGCCCCTCAACCCATCATTATTAACAATCAGGTGTGTTTTCTATCCAAGTCAGTCTGTCACTGCTTTTTCAACTTTGCCAAAGTTTAATGCTGAATAAATGTGACCCTGCCTATGAAAACCCAGCTAAAGTCATGTTGTCTGTTTTCTATATAAAATCAACATACATAATATGAAGAACATTCTGTGAAAATATAACCATGACTTCTTTAATATTGATTGAGAAAGGTCATGTCATCATATGAAATTAATGATAAAATCGAACCTTGATGCACCTAACTTATAATTGGAATATAAACCTTTAGCCTGTATTTCACAGACAGGGTCGCTAATGCTATGCAGTGTGTTTAGTGGAAGAGTATTTTTGAAGGCTAACTGTTTGGCCCTTGAATTCAACCTTCATGAAACATTGTGTGCTTCTCCAGGGTTACATTGTGGCATCACCACAGAATCTGAACAGCAGCACCTCATTCATCAGCTCTTTGAGTTCACAGTATCCAGTGGGAACGGCTATCGCTGTTGTGCCAGGTACAGTGTAGCTGCTTTAATAAGTGAAGGTGCCCGTTTTAAATACTGAAACTGTTTAACTTTCTTCATAAGAACTGAATTAGTTGATAATTCTTTCTTTACCTCGCATGCATGTTTCCTGAGCAGCAGGTCAGCAGGTAACGCCGCAGGTTAGTTCAGCCCCAAAACCGGGAGTCGTTCACAGGCCTCAGGTGCAGCTCATCCAGGACAATGTGGTGACCTTGTCCAATGTACAGGCTCCTGCCGGCGTTTCCAAGCAGTCCTGCACCACCCCAGATAGCCGGCCAGTTTCTGTCTCACAAAACAAACTGTCAAACATAACAAAACAGAAAACATCACTACTGCAGACTATGAACAACAGAGGTATGTTTACCTTGTTAACTGTTGCTTTTGATGTATTGCTGTATTACTTAATCTGTTAGCGTACAATTCAGGGCAACATCTGAAAAAAGCCTCTAGCCTGTATAACTGACATAGTTACAGAGTTTTTTACCAGTCATTACCAGTCTGTTAGTTGTCCTTTTAGCGTTTAAGCATTACACTTGTCATGTTACTTGTCATTTATGTGTCTTCAATTACATCATATCACATTACACACTGTTGTGTGAAATCATTTGTTGCTGTTCAGTCAGGGGCAGCTAATTAATTGTTTTAATTATTTAATGCATTCTTAGTCAATTCATTGAATTGACAGGCCTAGTTTAACAGGCCTAGTTTAACTTTGTTTCATAATAAATGAAACAAAGTTGTTTGTGTAATGTTGTGGTAATGTTTTGATTTTCAAGATTAAGAAGTGTCCAATTGAAGAATTTTCAATCCCTAGCACACACATAAGAACCTGCCAGATTCATGTTTTTAGAATGAATGTTTTTGTAGAATGTGCATTTTTGAATATTTGAGGCAGCACAGGTTAATTGGCTTTTTAAAAAAAAGGGTCAAACTATTTTTACACTACTGCAAAAATTCCTGAATACCCCTCTAATTATAACAGAAAGAGAGGCTTATGTACAGTTATTTTTCTCAGTAAAGACTGTTTAATTCAATGTTTCACTTTCTTACCCACAGATAATGGAACAGTGATAAATGACACAAACAACAGTGTGTCCAAAAGAGGCAAGTCTGACATGGGTAAGTGTTTATTCATTATGTATTACAGAATTTCCAGAATCAACAAACTCTGCCCATTCTCAATTCTTTTTTGTTTCTTATTGCAACAGCAGAGATTGACTTTCCCTTCAAAAAGAAATGTCCCAGGTGTCAGATTGCATTTGGTGTTCAACCTTTAAAAACTCATATGAAGGTTAGTATGTTTCCTTCCTCAGTGTTGTTGCCATAGTAACAAGAAAATTGTATTTGAGATTGTATTTTAATTAATATTAAGTATTAATATAACCTCTTTTGACATGTGGAGTATTGTGGTACAGACAGACCATTTTTTATTGATCCATGGAAGAATCTTTAGTGTTGAGGTGTTTTGACTTCACACACTCATCTTTTTCAGGTTTGCTGCCCTGAACTTTTGAACTCTGTGTTCCCTTCCACATCCAAACCTGACAAACTAGCCACAACTGTTGTAATGAAAGTCAATGAGTCCGACAAAGGCAAACTCATCATGCTGGTTTCTGACTTCTACTATGGGAGATGTGAAGGCGACTCATCGCTTATGTCCAAAGCCAAAACCACCACTACCTTCAAGTGTAACAGCTGTTTAAAACTGCTCAAGAACAATATCAGGTATGACCTCAGCCATGCTGAAAAACGCTGTGTAACATTTCAGATTGTCACGCTGCTCACAGTTAAAGAAAAATCATCCCAAGGTTCCTTAGAGCTTCATGCTGAAAATCATCAGACATGCATATGTGCTCCAGTTACGATGCTAAGAAAGTTCTGAGCAGTCTGTGCAGGCTCAACATCAGAAGTGCAGCTTATAGGCAACATTGCTCATGAGAGCCATTAACTACAGGAGCCCCGAGATGGAAAGAACAGGAAGTACAGAAAGAGACACTGGAGAATCAGTCGTTCTCAGAGCCCATCACTGGATTCCCTCTCAGATGGATGACATTATCAGACCCCCGCTTTCTCCTGGGGCCCCAAATGAATAATGGAGGGTAGTTTGGCTGCTATAAGAGCTGTTCCAGTGATTAAATAACTGTACTCAGCCACGGTGTTAGAAAAGCCTCGGTAAGCTTCTTTTAATGGGGAGGAGTGCTTGCCGCGCACCCCGAGTTCTGGCAGCGGGGGTCACAGTTCAGCTGCATAAAAATCCCTATTAGGGGAGCTGAGGTTGCAGAACATGGCGACTGAAAAATGGGCCGCTTCTCGTCAGGGCACCAATGGCAGACAAGGCAGAGAGGCTAGAGGCAGCCTGAGCATCACATCATTAAACAAAAATATGAGGAGCATATAATTGCTGGCATTATAATGCCTATTATGCACAGTTAGAATGTGAACTTTAAGTAGAGGATTTGTTAAATTATCTCTGGAAAACCCAAGGGAGCTTAGATGCTTCAGTACACATGCAAAGACCTTGAACCGTTAAAAGGTGATTTTTAATAGTCAATGTTTGAAATTTGGCTAATTGCATTAACTGTATGGCAGTTTTATGCTGTATTCCCAAAAGACACCAAACATTAGCTACTTGTATTTTCCCTTGGGTTTGAAGAATTACAGTTTGAGTTGATAGCTCAATTAAATGCTTGTTTGTGCTTTCTTTGTAATTTATAAACGTATGTTAAACGTATATTGGTTTCTGTTGTGGAGTCTTTGGCTGCAGTTACACGGTGCTCTATGGATGCTCTGAGTGTCTGTTTTTTAGGTGCCCTTTGAAAAGCACAGGAAACCTCCTTTCCTGACAGAGAACAGACACTTTGTAGTGGTTTACCTGTAGGAATGTTCTACATCTGTTTGACATTCGTTTCCTTGCACATCAAAGGCTTTTCTGTCAGGTTATCACACCGTTGCTGACAGCGGTCCCGCTCGTGTCAGACTGATTCTTCCCAGACAGCAGGTGTCTGTTGAGAGAAGCATTTACTCACAGTGTCATTAGTGTCACAGGTGTCCCCAATGACTCTCTCTCACTGTAGCTTGAGAGAGAGCCGACTTTAAACAATGTGAGGGTTCAAGGTTGTCATACGTGTGTTGTTGCTATCTCGCCCTCATCTGTCGCGCTGAAACAAATCTGACAAAAATAAACTTGTAAAGGTATAAATTCAGTAAAGGTAGACTATTTTGTCTCTGGTAAAAGAGAATAAATGCAGTTACACAATTTACATACATTCAGTGTTAACATTATTTATACATTAATGCAGTTATTTAATACATATTTAATTACAGCTTTGCAGGAAAGCAACTAAAGCCTTTAAAAACACGTGTTGAGACATAAGGAAAAACAGTAGAAATACAGAGAGAACAAAATATAAAAAAGAAAATTATACATAAACTATATGGTTATAAACTGCATTTGTTATATGTGGCTTAGGAAAAGTTATGTGTGGATCAGAGCAATGGCTTGTCATTTCTCTCTCTCTCACTCTCTCTCTCACTCACTGAGTCTCACTAACTGACTCTCTGCTGTCATCTTTCTCGATCAGGTTCATGAACCACATGAAGCATCACCTGGAGTTAGAGAAGCAGAACAGTGAGAGCTGGGAGAGTCACACTACATGTCAACACTGTTACCGGCAGTACTCCACACCCTTTCAGCTCCAGTGTCACATAGAGAGCGCCCACAGTCCCTTTGAGTCCAGCAGTAAGTCACAGCACTCAGTAACCCAGCATTACATCAAAATAGACCATTTTTACATGGACTGTGTTAATTTTTAATTGTGCATTAAAATTACATTGCACTTAATTTTATTGGCCAGAATAACAATGTTAAAATGCATTAATGATTTGTGTTTATTACAGACCTAATGACCCTAATTGCACTTTATTTTGTTTAACTTATGCTAAATGTTTGCAGGACAAGAGAACATAATCTAAAGTTGTCAACATGTAGTCATGATTTCCAGACTTGCAGGAATAACTTCAGGTTTCAGTAATGTGTATTATTGTCTTCTCCTCAAGCCAACTGTAAAATATGTGAATTGGCTTTTGAGACGGAACAAGTGCTTCTAGAACACATGAGGGACAACCACAAACCTGGAGAGATGCCGTATGTCTGTCAGGTAAATCTTCTTCTTCATTGCTCTGTGTAATTGTCATTTCATATACTGGAATCTCATTCTTTAGTTTTTGCTTTATTAAAGGTCTGTAACTTCAGATCGTCCTTCTTCTCCGATGTGGATAATCATTTCCGCACAGTTCATGAAAACACTAAAGACCTGCTTTGTCCCTTCTGCCTGAAAGTTCTTCGCAGTGGCCACATGTACATGCAACACTACATGAGACATCAAGTAAGTCTTTAGGTTAATGCATCCGGTTTTATCTAAAGCAACTGACAATGGATTGAAGGAATGCATCTTATCAGTATGTGTATTCCCTGAGAATTGAACCTGTGAGCTTGAAGGTGCAAGCACCAAGCTGTACCCATTGAGCTATAGGAATACGGTTATAAACTCAAGATAGTATGTTATGTTTTTTTGACATGTTCTTGGACAAGCCTTCATCTGTTTCTTTGTCTGTGGATTTGGGGCTTGCTGATCTGAAGTCAGCACATTGGTTCTCACTCCACAGTTGGATTGATTTGGTTGTCTGCTGAACACCTTGGTGCAATATATAACCGCCTGACAGTGGCGGCCTACTCTCCTTACTTTGCCTGGTTATTCCTTAAGGGCTTTTCCCTGGCAACAGCAACCCGGACCAGCCAAGTGGAAAAAAAAGATTCATTTGTGATAGAAGTGTTCAGTGTTTAAATGGTGTTTCTTATAATCGAATTAGAAATAGGGCTGCTAAAATAACTTTAATAGCTTAAATTAACTTTATAAGAAAATCATAACTTATGGCTAAATGTAACGTGAATTTTCTATATGTCTTGATTGTGGTTTCATGTTTTTAGAAAAAAGGAATTCAAAGGTGTGGAAAGTGCCGACTAAATTTTCTCACCTACAAAGAAAAAGTGGAACACAAAACACACTTCCATCGAACCTTTAAAAAGCCAAGAAGCCTGGAAGGACTGCCTCCAGGAACAAAGGTCCACTTCAAACCATGTCAATTCAAATAAAGTGACTTCAACATTGAAATGAGATTCACGAATTTCAGAACTTTCTTTTCATCAGCATTGTTGTATCTTTCCAGGTGACGATTCGGGCCTCACTTTCTGGTACACCAGCATCTTCTGACAGTTCGAGCAAGTCCTACATCATACCCACAAGTCCTGAAACATCCAAACAACCCAACAGAACAACAGCAAAGACAACCAAGTCCAGCTTTAATGGAGGAAAAGCAAAACAGTCCTCAAACCAATTAATTAGAACCCGAACCATTCACAATAATGAGCTTAAGCATTTAAAGTGAGTATGTTTTTACAATACCTTGTAAATATATATAGTTGCAGGCTAGACACCCACAGCACTTTTTTCAAAAGTATACTGACAAGATTTTATTTCACATAGACTTCCAGATGGAGTGTATAAGTGTGCCGAGTGTCTCAGTGTGATTGGAGATCCCTACGTTCATTTTCCTTTAACGTTAAAATGCTCCATATGCAAGTACAGAACAAGTTGCCAGAATGCATTTGGGCAGCACATGATCAGGTAAGGAAAAAACATGGATATCGCTTGGAAGTGGAAGTTCTTCAGTCTACATACAAGAGTCTTTATTTATGTGCAGGTTTCACAGCAGTTCTTCAAAAGTACGATTTGGCAAAGTAAGAAAGACTTTGCGTGGTATACGGTAAGTTTTGAGGTATTACATCACCACATCTCATTCTCCAATGATGAAAGGTTTGTTTGAATGTTATTCGCTGTATTAAGTGAAAGATGTTTTTCTCTGTTGAAGGAGTCTTACACTGGTGTGTCTCAAGTGTGACTTTTTGGCAGATGCCTCTGGTGCAGACCAGATGACTGAACACTTGCTCAACAGGCCAAATCACAGCTGCCAGGTCATCATGGAGCCAGGTATGATGTTTGGCCATAAACTCACTGCAGAAATAACAGTTTTATTTGTTCAAAATTCTTACATTTTGCATTTTTGTTTTAAGTTGCCAACGGAGGGTCAGAGATCAACAGGTAAGAAATGTTGGTTTGCATCCAAAGTGTTTTCGGTTTAGGGTTAAGATTTATTTCTTATAGTTTTAAAGCTGCAATCTACAACGTTTAAAAATTGGTAAAAAAAAGTTATTTAAATACAAGTTGGATCAGTGTTCAACATGATCTTACTTCAGTCCCCTCTGCAATGATAATTTATCATCACAGCTGTCTGATGTGATGTTGCATCAAATGTATCATGTCTGATAGCTGTAGATGATGCAGCGTTTGTAGTAGCGTTTGTCAAACTTGTTACTCGAGCTTCGCTGGTACCCTGCAATTTTATCTTTAAAACAGAGGTGGCAGCAGAGAGGCAAAAGTTATGGATTGCTGCTTTGATGTGACAATAGGATTGCTCCTATTGTTGTGTGTTGTTGAAGCTTGATATGGGTCACCTAACTTGCTCTCAATGTTCCTGTATACCTTTATTGCTAAGTACATGATGTATTGGTGTACAGTGACACCATGTTTCACTTGTATTTTTGTTAAATGTAGAGGGTTAGTGCTTTGAAAATAGGGGAAGTAAAAATAGCCTGGAAGTGTTGCTTGCCTGATTGAGATAAATTACCTTTTCTGATGAAACGGGTGTGAAAACCTGACCTATGAATTGTTTGGAAATATCATTTATTTAAAAAAAAGTCACTATTTTTTCATTAGTGTAATTGTGATGCATATTTAGTGCTATTTGAGAGACTGTTTAAATTAAAATGTTTTGCATTAATTAAGGCTGAAGAACACATGATTATTAATGTGGACCACAGAAAGGAGTTAAATGAGTTGCTGTAAGGTGGAAGTGGTAGACATTTGTATTTTCTGTTGGGTCACTTTTTATTGGAGACCTAAAAACAGGAATTTCTAAATATTTTTAATTGAATGCATAAAATATTTCTCAGATGATTTGTTGAAAGACTAATATTGATAATAATAAGTGTTTAGTCTAATACTAATAATAGTCATAAAGAGTTTATGGTAAATATAAAAGTAACATTAAGCTTTCCAATTTAATTCATTTTTCACTCTTGTTTGACCCCATAATTCAGATCGATGGAGATTAAAGAGGATTCTAAACAACTCCTTTCCAACAAAGCAGATTGTGAGATTATAGAAGATGAGCTAGAACCTATTCAAATCACAGATGTACAATCTATACCAAACATGGACAGTGTTACCACAGAGGATGAGTCACAGGTTCTTAAAACTGACCAAAGTGACCTGGATGAGATAAAAGATGAGACAGCAGAACCCACACCCATTGACGTGTCAACAGAGGAGTCACCCAAGAACCTTCCTCCTCCCTCGCCCTCTGAGGCGCCCGTTAGCCCCCTCTGTTCCCTCACAGATGGAGGTGGTGTGAGCTCCTCTGACTTTTTGTGTACAGCTGATGGAACAGACTCTGTGAACACAGACTCACAACTAGAACCTCTCACTCCATCTAAGGTGCTGGAGGACAGCACCACTGAGAACTTCCAAGTGGAGATGGATGGTTAACTGTAACCCAGTACTAACAGGACTGAGGGGTTCCTGAAGCAATACGAGACTCTAGAAGCAGCAGTTTCTTGTGACCTCTCTCTCTGTCTTTCTCTTTTTGTAAAATATGCTTAGAACTTCATCTTTGGATGCAAAATGAGATGAAAGCATATTGTTTGTGTAAAAGATCTTTACTGTACAAGTATAATGTTACTGTACTTATGTAAAATGTAAAGTTTAAGATATAGCATCTAGTCTGAAATTGTTTTGCAAGGAGGGGCGATTAATGTGAATGTTTTTGTATGCATAGGAATGGCATTAAAGACCCCACAGTTGTGGTCTCCCATTTGGACACTACAGGTAATAACATGGAATGGTGGGCATAACTATACCCAACCTGAAACTGATTGCATTTTCATGAGTTGGTTTTGATAGGACAATGGTTCAGCAGTTTTTCAGTATACTGTGCTTTCGAACAATAAAATGTATTTGGGTTTTTATTCATTTACTATTTTGTTCAACTGTTTTATGAACTTCATCAGAATAGGACCTTGTATTGAGGATCATTTCTCCTAAACATGGTACTGAAAGCAATGTATTGACTACATTCACTTGTATTAACTAGTAATAAACTTTTGTAACGTATTCATGGAAGTCAAAGTTCTGCATTTACAAAACTGTTGTTGTTTATTTTGTTGAAGAGCACCTCCTTGTGGTGATCATGCTTTATATAAACGCATATATAGATGCATATAAACGCGTTTTTTCAACTTACGCCATAAATGCATCGTCAGTTGTTACAGTATTTTTGCTTTTCAGAAGCGTATTAACGTAAAGACACGCAACCTCTAAGCGGAAATCCCGTCAGTTTAACATGGCGTCTCCCACATAAGTGTGTTTGTGGAGATGTATCGCTTTACCGCAACTTGCAACCGTTGTCTGCAGATTAGCGGGTTGTGCTCTAAATATAACCTTGACATAAAATTGTGCACAATGTCAGCAGATGGTTCAGATGACTATCATTTGATGCCTGTGACTTTTCTGCTCACTGCTTTCTGGTCTGTTAATACAGAAGTAATGTTTTTGTGCAATGACAGCTAGTGAAGTTTGCGTTAAATAATCTGACTTTAAAGGACCTGCAACCTATTTTAACTATTTACACGTTAAAAACCAAGGACGTTTGTTTTCACAGAGACTTCGTGGCAAGTGCATAACACGTTTGAAGGCTATATGCCTTCGTCAAAGTTAAGTCAGTGCTGCAGTGAAATCGTTATAAACGACTTAATGCGGTGCGATAATAAATATACAGACTTTTATAAATAATGTACAATCTTTATAATATCAATTTGCGCTAATAACCATGTTTCGTCACGTTATTGGGTTTGTTTTCACGTTCAGAAATGACACAAAATCTCTCCTCATAGATTCACTTAAGATGGTGACGTTGTCCAGAGCTGCACAGACTCATACTTTATCAGTGGCCAGATGTGGGTTTAAGTGCACGACTTGGTTTTGATGTGGTGGTGTCCTTTGGCTGTTTGATAAAGGAGAATATCAGCAACAAAATGGCATAGTATGACTTAAATAACAATGATTTAAAAAGTTACATGCAAACCCTATGCAATTGTATTTAACTAGCGTAGTCGTTGCTGCATTTCTGGTGTAAATCTCTGCCTATTTATCTGCAGTTCCAGAGTCTGTTCTTTATCAGAAAAATCAAATGCTTTGCTTGTATACTGCAAGGTATGAAGTTGCACATGAAGTTACTGACGTCATTGTATAAACAGATAAAATCTACACAATAACATCCAGACATGTCTGCTGCATTTTGGTTGCTTCAATACATGGATCAAACCCACAACTTTTGCGGTGTTAATGCAATGCTCTACCAGTTGAGCTAACAGGAAGGCTACAGACAGACTGTAATTTTAATAATAAAATTATTAATTGCACAGGTGACTGCTGTATTAATCTGCAGACTGATTACAGTAAACAGCCTACGGTTAGGCTTTTATCCAGTAACTATTAACTATTGTATTTACAGTAAATACAGTAAACTTTAATAAATATTGTATGTTATGACAAATTCTTATGTATAACATATAAATCTTACAGAAAAATCTCATGAATAATTGTTCACTTCATGCTGTGCCTAAGATATCACTGTAATGCAGGGCATTTTTCAGCTTATTGTTTTTAAATGTAAAAATGTATAATGGATTCTGTACCTCACAGCAATCACATACCTCACAGACTCTGTTTCACTTTCTTGACCTTTCATTTGCATTAAGTTCCTACAGTTTATTCCTCTGTCCCACAATCCCTTTGATTTCAATCCCACAATCCCTTTTGTGAACTTGGCAGCTCAAAGTGAACACACAAATTGAATTTCATGATATGTGACACTGAACTTTGTATTTATGTATGTGCAGGAGTGTGTTACTTAATAGAATATTGTATTACATTATGCTATAACACTGATGGTTCTAAACCAAACTGTCTATTGATTTTATATTATAAGAACACAAGGTTTCCATAACCACAGGAATAGGCAGAGTCACATTGCTGTTCAGTTACCATAGTAGTTCTTTAAATATTTCTCAGTATTTCTTTGTTAGGATGGCTGGGTTGGATTCAGAACTGTGAAGTTCAAGGAAAAACTGCCAGCAGCAGTTTTTAATAGTTTAGAAATACTTGTAATATAATATAAATAATAGTTTTTTAACGGATATCTCCACTAGAGTGTGCTGAAGAAGTTTTCATCACCAGACACCTGTCACTTCCAGAGCTGTAAGGAAAGATCTCATCTGTCAGGACGGTACCATGCGAATGCAGAAAAATACTTCATTTTGAAGCTTAGCTTTAGAGCATTGTGATTGCGATTAAAACGACAATGCACTTACTTGTTATTGAAACATTTTTGTCTGTTTAAAGTAAATGCTGTATCTAAAATTGAACTATATATTTGCGCGTTTGTACATTAATAAATGAATAATAAAATTAAAAAACAATTAAATACGTTTTTTTCCTTAGGATTTTCTAGTGTATTTGATTGATTGTTAGGTTAGATTTAAATAGGTTAGCCCTAAAAGTTTCACCCATCTACCAGTGTTTTACCACCCATCTACCAGGATAGACGCGTTTTGCTGAAGTTCTGCTGCCACATAAGCCCCGCCTTCTTGTCGCTTTGCAAATAGGAAGGTTGTCTTTCGTAAAATCCCGCTCTCTTATTGGCTGAGCCCGTTTGTTTATTTCTTGCGTGTGAAGTAAAGTTCGGTTTCATTAACAACCTGTCAAATCCGAGGACAGCTGTGTTACCATCAGCGCCGTGTCCCATTTCACGTAGTAAGTAATCGCTGGAATAAATGGCGTTTAGCTCTGCGCCAGAGCCTGAAACTCAAAAGCTATAACATTGCGGAAACCCATAATCTAATTCGCTTCCGTTGTCATTCTGTAGTTACAAAAAAGTGCCTTGTTTACACTCAGCTAACGAATAGCCGCGTTGCTAGTTAGCAACAAAACCTACGTCTTCTCTTACACATTTTAAAATGTCAGACAGCATTTATTTTGTCTTTGTAGCTATTAGGATTTGATGTGCACGTTATTTAAGTGAAAATAGTTTTTTGCTTATGGGTATGATAAGAAAGCCAGAGCGGCGTTCACTGGTGTCGTGCTTTGAGACCGTTGTTACCTAGAGACTTGTACCGTACGATGTACTCTCACCGTTACACATGTATATTTTTGGACTATTATTCAGAGCTGTATTAGCTCATTATGTGCTTTGTGTGTATTTGTAATCTAAATAGTAATAGACGCCGACCTACATTTGTGTCATGGAGACATGGAGAGTATATAGTGTGTGTTAAAAGAATATATCCTGTGGATATAAAGGGCGTATAGCCAGATTTTGAGTTTTCCTTCGTCAATTGAACAGGTGTAAATAGGGGATTTTAAGCTTCTAATACTCCTGAACGTCTAATACCTTGTGTAGCCGAGGGATAATCGTGTTAAGCATGGAACTAGCTTTCCCAAAATAACATGTGCCAAGACTATAATGGAATACTACTGTGGTTAATCAATAATGAAATACAGTACACAGTTTTTTAAAGGTTGGTACATGGAGCAGGCAGACGAAAATGTGTTATTTCTTTTTACATAATATAAAAATAATCATTCTAAACAGTGTATTAAATAAAGGCTTTTGTACAGCGTGGCACTTTGAATCTTTGATCTAGTATTTCCTTAAAGTGATGACGTTTAAATGCTGTTTTGTGCTTTACTTTTTTTACTGTTTTAATGTATAGCTTGCTAGATGGTTGAAAACCATATACTTGTTTTGATTATTGTAACTTAAATCTATGGGAACAAAGCCCTGTGGCTTGTGGCCTGTCTGAAAAAATTGCTGACATGAGGGCTAGTGCTGTAACGTGAGTGCAAGCATTGAAATTCTGTCGGTTTACTAGGACCACAGTGACTACTAGTAAATCTTCTTTAAGCTAAAACAAACATTGCAAGTCCTGTCATAATAATCACAAATTATGCAGGCATTGAATCATTCACTAATCAAGCATGTGTTTGTTTGTTTCCTTTTTGTAGGAAAGATGTCATATTTCATCGTTTAGTTCTTTGTCTGAGGATCATTTAGGAGAGCAGGAGGAAGATACTTCTGGTATAAACTGAAAACAAAAACACAACAATAAAGGACGAGTCTGTGTCAACCAGTATTTATACATCCCAATAACTGTTCATCTGCAGTTAAGCAGTCCTCATTTAGCCACATTTCCAACTCACTTCCACACGCTCTGCTGGCGAGCCCTCTGCTGTTCCTGCAGGCAGGGTACAGAGCTGGTCAGGCCGTGTGCCCCTCCAGCTCTACGTGTTAGTGTGAGATGGGGCGGCAGGAAGCCGAGGGTCGCTGCCGCTGTGGACTGTAATGTCAGAGCCCAGCAGCCCCGGCGAGAGCCAGCGCGGCGCTCCCAGATTCTTCGTGGGCTGCGCGGAGGATGAGAGCGAAGGCCTGGACGACTGCGCCAACATGAGGACAGACATGGAGCTGTATGAAGATGACCTGGAGGATGACTCGGTATGGACTACAGCAGATTGTTTAAGGGTGTTTTCTAGTAGAGGTGCCTCACAGAAAATGCTTCATGCGGCTGGAGGTTTACCAGTCTGAGAGCACCAGCTTGTTATTGGTCGAGTTCCGAATAGCGTTCTGGACGTGGACTTTCAGTCTTCTTTGTCCACAAGACCATTGGGTTGTCCCATTTGTCATTTAAGGTTTGAGAAGGATGCTTGTAAGTGCTTCATTTATAGCTTCTTTGACCACCTCTATTATGACCACCAATTATTTTAAAGAGACTAGCTGTATATCTTTCTCAGATCAGATTCATTTAAGTTTAACATGTTTTGGTAAATGTCTGTCAAGCCTCCAGAGCGTCAGATCGTGGTGGGGATCTGCTGCATGATGAAGAAATCAAAGTCCAAACCAATGACTCAGATCTTGGAGCGTCTTTGTAAGTTTGAGTACATCACTGTGGTCATCTTTCCTGAAGATGTCATTCTCAATGAACCGGTGGAGAAGTGGCCCCTCTGTGACTGCCTGATCTCTTTTCACTCTAAAGGTATGTCCTGCGCTCGGTGTGAGCTTGCCCTTTTGAGCTGATCTTGTATCAGGTTTCTCTACTGAAGTCCCTGCCATAATATGCGTCAAAGAATTCATTAACCAGCCTTTGGTTATTGTCTTGATGAAAGAGGAATTCATGCAGTTACCTAATGTTTTTGCATCACTTGACTAATCAAAGACAAAGTCTGGTTTAGTTGTGTAAGAATATAGCTGATAGGCCTTCTAAATGTTTGTTTATTCTTGTGTCTTCTTGTCTTAATTAGGTTCAATGTTATGATTTGACAGCAGTGTTTTCTCATGAATTAGGTTTCCCTCTGGATAAGGCAGTGAGTTACGCAAAACTTCGCAACCCGCTGCTCATTAATGATCTTAATATGCAGTATTACATCCAGGACAGGTATTCCATTTACAAACTCCATTGAGCCACAGTTTTGCATATTGTCGGTCACGTTTACACATATTTGAGCATTTGAATTGCACAATTATGTGTAGGAGGGAGGTGTACCGCATCCTGCAGGAGGAAGGAATCGATCTGCCACGCTATGCTGTGTTAAACCGTGACCCTGACAAACCTGAAGGTCAGTCACAGCTTTGAAGTATTCTCAGTATGTAAGAGATTTTCTTAAGAGAGAGATGTTTCAAACAGCAGTTCTTCTGTTATTTGATTTCCTCATCATCTAGCAGGAAAGCAGAACCTCTGTCTTAGCAAAGTGTCCTGCTTTGTCTCTGCTCTGACTTATTTTAAACTCTGAGTAAATATAGCCCCTTATGTAGAGCAATTTTAAGTGTTTTAGAGGCCAAAGAGACAGAAATTGCTCCGAGGCCTGTGATATGATCGCTCGGCATCTGCCGAGGCATTATGTTCTTGGTGACCATGACGGTCCACTGAGGATGAATTGCTGAATAAATGTGCTTGCCTCCTAACAAATCACCTCCTAACAATCACCATTTTAAATTTATCCAGCTGTAAATCCACGTTATGGTCATATCTCAGACCAGGAATCTGCTGTAGCTGTATCTGCTCACACTTTGTTTCTACAACTTAGGACATTCATTGCTTTTCTTCCTGTGTTTTACCTCAGAGTGTAACCTGGTTGAGGGGGAAGACCAAGTTGAAGTTAACGGCGAGGTGTTTCTCAAACCCTTTGTAGAAAAGCCAGTTTCTGCAGAGGATCATAATGTGTACATCTACTACCCAACCTCAGCTGGAGGAGGCAGCCAACGCCTCTTCAGGAAGGTCTGAAGGCACATCGTTTGATGCTGAACCCAAAATAGAGCAGAATTTAATACTGTAAAACAGTGAAGGCTTTTTGTTCTGGCCTTGTCTGTCAGCTGTTTTCAAAGATAAAGACATAATTGCAGAGTTTATCCTACAATCAGTGTTGAGGAGTAACTATAATTAGATAAGCTACTAACTTAACATTTCTCAGTAGCATGACAGTAGCTCAGCTGTTTTTAAAATAGCAGAGCTTTTATGGTGGCTATTTTCTTTGCAAGCTGTATAGCATGACCAATGGCTTCATTAGTGTTTATATGTTCCAGCATATACTTTCTTTTTACTTGCTGTTTGTTGCTACAAACAATGTGAGTAGCTTATAAGATAATGTGGAGTGGAGAAACGTGAGTGTGAATGCTTCTCTGTTTCAGATTGGGAGCAGAAGTAGTGTTTACTCTCCAGAGAGCAGTGTAAGGAAAACTGGCTCCTACATCTATGAAGAGTTCATGCCAACTGATGGCACAGATGTGAAGGTAAAAATAATTCCCCCCTTTCCCACCCAGAGATTGCATTACCCTTTTAGTCTTGTAAATTGAAGAATTTTTCTCAGATCATAGTTGGCAACATTTATAGGCAACATTTATAGAAACAATGTATAGATGAATGTAAAAGTAGTTTTAGAATGTGATATTTTTAATAAAATATAAGATAATCTTGATGTGTTTCTGGAAAATATTTTTTAAATATCCAATAATTATATTTTTAGAAATCATTTTATCAAAATATCAAACAGTATTTCCAAGGCTTCTGTGACTTTTACAGCTCTCCTTGAGATATGAGAGAAGAAATGACGCTTATCTTCTTTTATCTGTGTTTGTTTTGCTACAGGTGTACACAGTAGGACCAGATTATGCTCATGCAGAAGCTCGTAAGTCTCCTGCTCTCGACGGGAAGGTGGAGCGAGACAGTGAAGGCAAAGAAATTCGCTACCCGGTCATGCTCACCGCCATGGAGAAGCTTGTGGCTCGTAAAGTGTGTTTGGCCTTCAAGGTCAGACAGACCACTTGGTTCTTGCTTTATAGATTGTCATTTCCAGGTCAGCTAAAACTGTTCATATTGATAACATTTTTAAAACCTCTTTGCATTGTAGCAAACAGTGTGTGGATTCGACCTCCTCCGAGCCAATGGCCATTCGTATGTCTGTGATGTCAACGGCTTTAGCTTTGTGAAGAATTCCATGAAATACTATGACGACTGTGCTAAGATTCTAGGGTAAACCCTAATGATGATCAGATAAATGCAAATTTGAATTTAAGTATGTATTTGTGTTGAGTTTGGGCTGGATGTGCTGTGTTTTAGAAATATTGTGATGAGGGAGCTGGCACCTCAGTTCCAGATTCCCTGGTCCATACCTACAGAGGCAGAGGACATTCCGATTGTTCCCACCACATCAGGCACCATGTACTAATCACATACCACTCTGACACACTGACCTTTGTCTTACTAAAATAGTATGAGCTTCTTATTGTTGGTAATAAGATGTAGGTTCCATCTTATATTACAGTATCCTTACATAGCCAGCACAAAGCAACCAACATTTTTTTTGTTTAAAGCGTCAAAGCATCCATCTATTTGTTGAATTGTTACAAAATTATTTTCTTTGTGGTTCCCTCTGTTAAGGATGGAGCTACGCTGTGTAATTGCTGTGATCCGTCATGGAGACCGTACACCAAAACAGAAGATGAAGATGGAAGTGCGAAACCCTATGTAAGCTCTGTCACCTGAACAATTTGCGTACAACATAATTGCCAGATCTCGCAAAAACATAGAATTTTCTTTGTCCAGGTTTTTTGAGATTTTTGAAAAATATGGAGGATATAAAACAGGCAAACTGAAGCTTAAGAAACCCAAGCAACTGCAGGTAACAACTTTGTGCATTTTATAAATTGTTTTGTGAATGTAGTTGCATGTAATATTTAATTTATCCTCCAAATGGATCTGTGGTGCTACTCTGTGTGTGGTTTCCACAGGAAGTTCTGGATATTACCAGGATGCTCTTGGCAGACACGGGACAGTATACTGACTGTGAGATTGAAGAGAAGAAGTCCAAACTTGAACAACTGAAGACTGTTTTAGAAATGTGAGCTTATGTAACTAGGCCATTTTAAATGGCACGATTCAGTCTATTTTAAGCGGCCTGCTTTCATTCATTCAACATATTGTGACTTTTTCTGATGAAACATATATGAGCGTGGTTAAGCATGACTTGTTTAAACTTGTATAAAGATTACATGACATGTACTCCAGCAATAGCCCAACATTTTCATGGCAGGACACCAGGTACCACAGTACATTACTTATTTTAGGTAAACCATTAAATTTGTTGCGTTTATCTTTTTAACCAGACATTGGTTTACTAAACGTCTCACGTCTTAAGGGAAATTCAGTTATATATATATATATATATATGGCAATGAACACTATGCACAATATTTTCAACATGAAGTATTATTAGAATCTCAGGACTAAAAGTCCCTCCATGACACAATATAACAGCAGTATCACATTTCACTACCATCTTCCCTCTTCGTGCTTCAGTCAGCGGACAGTAATGGTGTAGACACACTGGCTTAGTTTCAGAGCAGCTGTTCTGGCATGTTTATAAAGACAACAACAATAAGATTGAATGCAAACTTCAGGGCCTGTAGTGTTTACACATAGTCATAATGTTGTTTTTGCAGGTATGGCCATTTCTCTGGAATTAATAGGAAAGTGCAGTTAACCTACCTTCCTCATGGACAGCCCAAAACCTCCAGTGAGGAGGAAGGTACGAGGACAGCACTGATTCATAACAACTAAACTGTCAACAAATTTAAACAATAGATGTGATTTTTGATGTGATCACTGTGATACAGCTGGAACACAGGTACCTCATTGTAAAAATATTTGTAAATGTGTAATGTTATTTAAGTGGCACATGTTGATGTGTCAAGAATGGTTGTTGATCCTAGAACCACAATCTTATCAACCAATCAGATCTCTGGGGTAGGTTTAAGGGTTTAAGGTTTGAGTTAGGCTTTGGCATCTTATCACCAATCATAGGTGGGTTGGGTTATGGGTTTAAGCTGTGATTGTTTGATAAGAACATTCTTCCAAGCCCAGTTAGGGATGATGTCATTCTCAATGGTATGGCTGTTTGTGTTGTATGCAGACACTCGTAAGGAGGGCCCCTCTATACTTCTGGTGCTGAAGTGGGGGGGAGAGCTGACTCCAGCTGGCAGAGTTCAGGCTGAAGAACTGGGCAGGGCCTTCCGCTGCATGTATCCTGGAGGCCAAGGTAGCTGTCCTCTGTCTCTCTTTCTGGTTCATCCTGTCTCACTGTGAGTGTTAGGAACCAAACATTCGTCATTGGTTGTACCTTTTTCACACTTCAGATGTTCTGCTCTATGGGTGTCTGTAAGCCGTGAGGCCCACAAGTCCACAGATCTCATGCTTTCAGATCTACATCACCAATGACTCTCTAATCTAACAGCTTGTATAAATGTTACATTCACACATTCATCAACACACAATCACAATAATAACATGTTAAAATGTAAATGTCATGTGTACTAAACCCATATTAAGATATTTTTTCTTACATAAAATGAGATTTGAGGGTTAATTGTAACTGGCTTAACTGCTAAACATTTCAGGCTATGAATTTTGAAGTCTTTTGTTTTACTTTTGTTGGGATTTGTGGTGATTGCTGTTCTAGAAGAATTAGTTAGACTAATGCATGGGTGAAATAATTACTTGGGTTTATATTACTGGGTAAACAGTATACATATGAATGTTGTGCTCATCTGCTTATAGGGGATTACGCTGGCTTTCCAGGCTGTGGCCTTCTCAGGCTACACAGCACCTACCGGCATGACCTAAAGATCTACGCCTCGGATGAGGGCAGGGTGCAAATGACTGCTGCTGCCTTTGCTAAGGTCCATAGCCCAAACAGTTCAACAAATACAGGGCATCTAAAGTTGAAGTATATAGTGTTTACAGAAAATGTTATTGAGCAAGAGTTGGTTGTCTGCCTGGCAGGGTCTCTTGGCACTGGAAGGAGAACTGACACCCATACTGGTCCAGATGGTGAAAAGTGCAAATATGAATGGCCTGTTGGATAATGACATTGAATCCCTCAGTGGCTGTCAGCAGAGGGTTAAGGCCAGACTGCATGAAATCATGCAGAAAGATCAAACCTTCACAGAAGAAGACTTTGACAGGGTAAACCAGGGTGTCAAACTTCTTTTGAACCACAGGGTGTATTTCAGCCCTGTACTGACTTTTGGATCTTTATACAAAACATGCATCTGTGTCTAATTCTTCTCTTTTGTTTCTTCAGCTGGCTCCAACATGCAGCAGTTCTCTGGTGAACTCTATGAAAGCTGTGGAGAATCCAGTGACTACGTGTGATAAAGTCTATGCCCTCATCCAGAGCCTCACCTCACAGATCCGTGAGCGACTTGAAGACCCCAAATCAGCAGGTGATTGATTGGTGTTAACATCAAAAGAAGATTGGTGTTAACATCAAAGGAAGGCAAACACATTAGACCCCCCCTAGCAAATCCACACTAAGAAACCTTGGAAAGAATGTCTCCAGTAAAGAACCCTAAGCCAAATAAACCAATTTTTATAAACCAGATTTACAGCTGTACCACAGCGAGACGCTGGAGATGATGCTGCAGCGCTGGTCCAAATTGGAAAGGGACTTCCGCATGAAGAGTGGCCGCTACGACATCAGCAAGATTCCTGATATTTACGACTGTGTGAAATACGACGTACAGCACAACAGCTCACTGGGACTGGAGGATACCCTGGAACTCTTCAAGCTTTCTCGAGCACTAGCTGACATTGTTATTCCACAGGTTTGTGAAATGTGAAGCTCCACAAAGTACAGTCCACAGATCCAAAAAAATTGTTTTTTTTTATTATTTATACAATGGGCTTGTTACAATACCACACTCAGAAGTGAACAACAAAAAAATTACATAATAGACTCTAAATAATCTATCTCAGTCTTTACTTGTGATTTGGTGTACAGGGGGTGTGCACTTGTGGTGGAGCTCCACCCAAAAGGAGAGGCTAAATTTGAATGTATAATTCACCTTTAACGTTATGATAATGAAAAGGAGGCTGTGTGCAATAAAAATACAGTGTGTTAATGAGTTGTGTGATTTAGCTTTTTATAGTTCATTGGTTGTGAAAATGTGTTGCAGGAGTATGGCATTAATAAAGTTGAGAAGCTGGACATTGCGTATGCCTACTGTCTACCATTAGTGAAGAAGATTCAGCTGGACCTACAGCGGACACATGAGGATGAGTCTGTCAACAAGCTCCATCCTTTGTAAGATTCTCTCACCTTTTTTTCTTTCTCCATCTTCACGTTCCCCTTTCCCCTCCTTTCATTTTCATTCTCATTCTGACATGTATTTAGTCTCTTCTGCTGAGTGTATTTGTGCACATGTTTGTATCTAAGATACTCTCGTGGAGTCCTGTCACCAGGCAGGCATGTCCGAACTCGGCTGTATTTCACGAGTGAGAGTCACGTCCACTCCCTCCTTAGCATCTTCCGTTATGGTGGCCTGTTGGATGTAAGTATCAGTGAGCTGCTTTGCTATCTTCTGCTTAGCTAAAGGTGTAATGCAGCTACAGTATGATGTCCAATTATGTTGTCTAGATAGGTAGCTGACTAGGTTTTGAGACACAGCCAGAGATTTAATTCTTTAATTCTAATGGGACTTTAGGAAGAGAAGGACCAGCAATGGAAGCGTGCCATGGATTATCTAAGCGCCGTGTCTGAGCTCAACTACATGACCCAGATTGTTATTATGCTCTATGAAGACAACAATAAGGTACTTCCTGTTCTCATTGTCTGTTCTGTTCCTCTGAAGCAAAGGGTAAACACAAGTGAACTGTCATAAATGAGCGGTCTGATGTTATGAGAGTGGAGAGTGTATAATCTCAAAAGAATTGTGACTATAGTGACATTGTGTTTATAAGGACCCATCCTCTGAAGAGCGTTTCCATGTGGAGCTGCACTTCAGCCCTGGGGTTAAAGTATCTGAGGAGGAAAGCGCTCCAATGGGTTTTGGCTTCCGACCAGCCTCTGCTGAAGTATACATACTTTCACTTTTTCCATTTACTCACTATGTAATAGATTATTATTCATCTAGTTTATTTAAAGGGGTAGTTCAACCCCAAATATTTTCCCATTGTTACTCACCTCGTGTCATTTTATATCTGTATGACTTTTTTGTTTTATGGGACACAAAATATTTTGCAAAATACTTCAGTGGTTTTAGAAGTCAGTTAGTGCCACCATTATTTAGTTAGTCAACATAGTTTTAAGACCTACAGGTTTAGAGTAACAAGAAGGTGTGTAAATAATGGAAGATTTTTGTGTGAACTATACTTTTAAGTTTCCATGTTTGTACTATGTCTATTCTCGTCACAGAATGACCAGAAGCAAACAGACCCCGGTAGTTTGGAAAGCCTTGTGCGAGATGAGCCTGACCGGGCCTTGCCCCTATCTGATGGCATCAGCACTCAGAGGAAATCCCCGCTGATCCGGAACCGCAAGACTGGCTCCATGGAGGTATGAGAGTCACTGTCTTACACGACTGTGCCAGACATTGTACGGTTTACTTTGTGTGATGCAGTATGTTTTAATACTTTCTGTATCTCAGTCAGGGTGGGTTTATGTGCTGTGTTCATAGGTCCTGTCAGAAAGCTCATCCTCTAAAGGGGGCAGCTATCGGCTCTTCTCCTCCTGCTCACGTCAGTCTCCGGAGATGAAACAGAGTGGATTAGGTTGGTACTGTGTGTCTCTCACTCGGTCTTAACAACTGCTGTTCAGCTGTTTTTCTGACAGGAAGTCACCTTCTGAATCCCAGGAAGCTCATTGTGTTTAAAAAAACATTAGCTGACTGCTTGCATTAGCAATACTAAGACAATTGTTAAATAGAAACGTACTTTAGATGAGGGGGGGTATTTATCATTTCCATTGTGTTTCTATTCTACTTAAGACCAGGATTTCCATGTCAGGTGCCATGATCTCTAATGACACTTCAGTTTGGTTTTAAAAAAAGTGTTGCTTATATAATAGAAATAACCTTGAGAAATCGTTTACCTTTTTGAAAATATTTAAATATTGAAACTTTAAAGGACTAGTTTACCCAAAATTTGGGTAATTTTTTACCCCCTTTTTTAACCCCCTTATTTTTTTACATTCATGTCCTTTACAACTCGTTTACTTGCCCTCCACGGACCACAAAAGGAGAATTTTATATTCTCCTTTTGTACTCTGTAGCTATTAACATTACAGACTACAGATAGCTACAGACTCTGTAGCTATTAACATTAAATAACAATATATGAATTTGGAATTTCATGAGGGAGAATGAATAATATAGAATTTTCATTCTTACCAGTTTTGCATGGTAAAAAACACATTTGACAAGAATGTAAATAAACAAAATAATCCTGCATGCAATACAGATATATTGTATACCTAACCATCTGTTGTTTCAAAGAGGCACAAGTTTTTCATTTGTGTAATTGGCTCCATTTACTATCCATGAAATTCAAACGCTAATTCAATACATCTACATCTGGCATTGTTCATTTCAGCTTGTGATAGATGTAAGGTATATGTATCATAAACATTTCCCTGACAAGAACATTGCTTCTGTGTTTCGTTAATTAGATTTTTGCTCGTCTAGCCTCTGCCATTGATGTCCACCAACCCATAATGGTTTGAGTCATACATTATGACTTTATAATCCTCTCACTGCCTCTGCAGTAGCTGCTCTGTTTTGATTAATAAGTGCATGTGTTTGGAGTGCACACTAATTCCATGATCTAACCCCCTCTGCAGGCTCGCAGTGCGCTGGTCTCTTCAGTACCACCGTCCTGGGGGGTTCCTCTAGCGCCCCCAACCTTCAGGACTACGCACGCACACACCGCAAAAAATTCTCCTCGGGCAGTTTGACCTATAAAGACGGTATGTGCTCAGTCCCTCTCTTAGAGCTAAAACAAGAGCTTAGACACTATAGGAGCAGGGTACTTCCTGTAAATGTGAGTAATGTAAAGTTTAGATGAAGAATTTTTGTTGCATCTTTTGATCACACATCTCGCTCTTCACCATTTCACATCAACTTCATGTTCTTCAGTGTTCTTGTGTCAAAGAGGTCATGGAGTCTTATGTGCCACTCATTGTGCTTTAGCTGTTATGTTAGATGTTCTCAGCTCTGGCCCTCAGGGTCGTCTTTACTGCAGAGTTTAGCTCCAACCCTGATCAAAATCACCTGCCTGTAATTTCTAGTCAAACTGAAGATCTTGATTAGTTCAGGTGTTTTTGATCAATGTTGGTGCTAAACTAAAAGTAAAACTTGAGGACCAGAGTTTAGAACCTCCTAATTTCGTCTTTGTTTCTTGTCTTCCATCAAATTCTGTGATTGGCATTTGCTTTTTGACATTGTTTAATTATGAACACGTTTGGGAGTTACAAAGTCAATTTCTACACTTGTTCAGATATTAAAAAAAAGTGAAATTGGTATACAGTACATGAATTGTGTGAATATCTTCTTTAGATGAAGGTTTAGATTCAAGGTTTAGGTTAAGGGAAAACTTTGATATTTCTGTATAATGGCTCTGTGCTGCTTAATTGCATCACTTAGTTTTAATAATGGATCTTTCATCTTAAAGTCTCTTTAATTATTACTCAAGCGCTCCAATATCTAGAATCCTTCTAGAATGTTCACTTCATGATAAAACACCTTTGCCCACAAGGTGTCAGTGTGACATTGTTCAGAGCTTTTCTTATTTCTGTTTCCATTTCCTGTGTCTTTTCTTTCCTTGATTTATTCTCTCATTCTTTCCTGCCATATATATACGACATATTTGTAGCTCATTTAACTTCATCATTTTAGCTTTAGTTTAAGCTTTTGTTTGTTTTATGTGTAGTTTGACTGGCCGGTCATTGAACACAATCTTCAGTCTCTTTGTCTTCAATGTTGTGTGTTGTTGTGTCCTTGGAGGGAATAATAGTAGCTTATGTTATATGACAGATGTGATTGGTCAATATGACTATCTCAGCTTTTTCAGGCATCTGTCCTCCATTTTGTTTTTTCTGAGGGATAATGCCATATAATATGGTATCTGTATTTATACTAAAGAAATACCTATAAGCCTGCAAGCCAAAAACATTTAACTAGATTGCTTTTTTTTTACCCCAGTTTTTATTTAAACTTATTTCTTGCCTTTATTGTAGTTCAGATTTAACCCAGACTCATCTCTGAGATTAACATTTTACATAATCTTACAAAAAGGAACATTCCCTCAGTAGTTTAAAATTTAATGCTGTAACCTAAAAATCACTTTCTGTTCCCTATATAGTGCACTTTATGGGGTGTTGGCCATTTTATAGTGTCCTGAGCTAACAGCTTTATTACCTATGCATTTAACTTTTAGAACTCATAATGCACTCTGATTTATAGTGTACACTATTCAGGGAGTAGAGAGCTACAGGGTTGGCATTTTTGTAGGCCAACCCAGAAGTTCACAAGTGTCCCCTCAACAAAATTTAATAGGTTTTTTTCTATAGGTTTTTGGATTACCATGAACAATAAGCTTTGTGATCAACAAAAGTTTTTTTTTAAACCACAGACCTTATTTTAAGCATTTAACCAAAAACCTGTTAAAAAAACCCATTGACTTTTGGACGTAAGACCCCGATGTGCGAAACGCTTACCAATTTTAGCATTTTGCTTACAAAAATACATTACTGCAGCTCTCCATCCTGAATGAGTGAAAAAATTAGCGATTTCATGCACACATTGAGAGATACTGTAGAATTTAATGCACTTCCTGTCACTGTAGCACAGTAGCAGCTTAAAATTCACACACCTTCTCTCTCACACCTTCAGCACTGTAACACCATCCCCATCCTGTACAGGTGTACTGTAAAATATGGTAACTCTAGTGACCTTTTTTATTTCCTCAGAGTTGTTGTCTATGCCGGCAGTAAAACGATTTTCTGTGTCGTTTGCAAAGCATCCGACTAATGGTACGTCTGCTTCTCTTCAAGTATATTTCCTGTTTCTCCACCTCTCTTATTTTGCATGTCAATGGAAAAACAATCCCACTTTTTTCACTTTTACTGCCATGTTTTTTTCAACCCTCCTAGTTTCATCAACCTTTTCCCCATCTGACCCCCTCCAAACCACTATGCAATCTGTCACTTCCTGCGTCCAGCTCTCACTATCACCCAGTGACTCAATGTTGATCGGTTTACAGATGGCAGTTTGTGTGGATGAGTGTGAGCGCGTGTTGTGTGGGTAGGTGGGTGTTTTACATCAAAGAGAATGAATCTGAACCACTATCGGGCAACACACCAGTGATTAAACCTTTCCCCTGTTAGCAATTGTCATGTCTCTGTCATGTCTGTTGTTAGGAAGGGTTAAGCACAATGAAACGATACTAGCAATGCTAGCAGACAGGGTTGTTCACAGGGAAATGGTTCACCTGTCACTCCTACCCTCATCACTTTTCTCTCTCTGTTTTCTTTGAACTTCTATTTCATGTGATTCTGTACTGAAATTATGTTCAATGTTCTTAATGTCGAACTACAAAGAGTGTTTTCAATTGTCTTCCTGACTCTTTATAGAAGACCGTCTAAATCAAAATTTACATCACAACCCCATTGCTTGCAGATACAGATATATTTTTGAATCTTGCGTTTGTTGTTTTGTTTCTCATTCTCAGTAAAAGAAGTGTTATGCCTATATGTTGTCAGATTTCTATACATATGAACAATATGCATAGTAAGTGTCACATATATATGTTTATATACATGCTTATACACACATTTACAGACATATATAATATATATTGTTTGTGTGTATGATATTTTTGTTGAAGGGTATGGGTTTGTAGAAAGCAAGAGAAATACTTGACATGAATTACTGCTGTTATACATTTATGTAGGTGTACTTGGACACAACATTGCATGTGTTCTCAGTACATCTCAGAAAAGCTTAAAGATGGTCCCTCTTCCGCCTACACACTCCCCATTCCCTGCCGAATCCCACACACTCTACCCACCACACATTACCAGCCGTGCAGCTCTGAAAACCTTTTACACAGGATCCTTTTGAGCAGGCTAAATATGTCCCAGTAGTAAGAATTACTTACCTTCACGTCTCTGAAATTAGTGTGTACTCTTTAAACAAACAGTTGATTTTGTGTAGTTATATTTTGTATGTTTTCCTGGAAATTGTGTGTGTGAGAGAGAGAGAAAGAGAGAGAGAGAATGGGGATCAAATGTCCCCACAAGGATAGTACCTGAAATTATTCAAGTTGCTCACTAAAGAAATGAAATGGTGTCTTAATTAAAATAAAAACATTTAATAAGGGGTTTGTAAGGGGTATGTGTAGGTTTATGTTATGGCAAATATAGATTGCCTAATATAATAACATGTCAATTGTATGTCCCATCATGATATGAGCATGAGCAAATGTGCAAAAATATCATTTGAGCAAAAATGATTGATTGTGAATCTAATAAAACTCCAGTGTGCTGTTGTGCAGTGGGCCGTTGTTTGGATACCTTAAAAAGTGTTTTAGTTTGCTTAAGCCATAGCTTGGTTTTCATTGTGCTTAAATAGATGTGCTTTTGCTTTGAACCATGTTGGTAAAGAAGATACAAATAGAATAGGTTTATTTAGCTAAAATCATTGATCAATTTTATGGTGTATAAAAACAGTTCTTGTATATAATTAGTGAATAGTATTGATGTGGCCATCTCATGGTTTAGCGTTTTAAAGGTTTAACGTTTGACTCCACTCAGTACTTTATTCACTTTAGGCACAAAAGATGATACATCTGCCATGGCGGTTAAACCACCTGTGTGGTGGTCTGGCTCAGGTAACGAGAGATCTATGTTTAAACCAATCATTGAATTGAATGAATCGACTGGACCTAGCTGCTGTATTGTGTACTGTAGTGTTTGTATGCAGTGTTTAACAGGATTCACACCAAATGTCAGTGAGGATGTGCAGACCTGTACCTGTCAGCATGTTAGTTTATAGTTTAATGAGTTCCTTGAGTCCTTGTGGTCTGGTGCCTCAATGGATGGACGTTCAGAGATGGTGGTGTTATTCACAGAATGGTACTGGTCTGAATAAAGGCAGTGGACTACAACTGACTTAAGTGCTGCTGTGTGTCTGTGCTAGTGACTGGAATCTGGAGTCACTCACCTTTGTTTAGATGTCTTTACATTTGGAATATGGAAAAGTGCCTTTTACAACCTGTCAGAGCTGTTGTGGGGAGTTTGCTCTGTTAGCATGCTAAAACAGATCTCAGAACTGTGTAGCCTTTGATGCCCCATGGGTTGGCTTTGTAGACCTCCATCTACCATCCAATCCCCCCTCTATTCCCCACCCTTCTCTTCTTCCTCAGAGCCCCTGGAGGAGCACCAGGTAGCCCAGCTGCTGAGGCGCTTTTCCACCGACCCCAATATTGGCCACCCGTTGTCATTGGACAGTGCTTTTGCCCACCACCTCCATCAGTGCTCCTATCATCTTCGCCTCTTCCGCAACTGGTTAATCTCCGGCCAGGACCCGCTAGAGTACCTCTACGGTCAGCCCACGGAGGCCCCTCCATGCCCTGCTGTGCTATGACTGCAGTAAAGGCTTTGCTATAGCAGCTCTGCTGTTTGAAGCATGCTTGTGTTATTGGGAAACCAGCTTGCATTGACCCGGCTTTTGTTCTCTTTTTATTTTTTAACTTCTTTAGCATTGGGAAGATTCTAGCTAGTGTAGTTTAGGCCTGTCAGTAAACTAAGCAAATTAATCATGTTTTTGCCATTATTGCAGATGTCAGGTGTCCCTTTTCCTTTCAAAAGGTACAGTAGTTAGTTTAGTTGTAATGGATTTAAAGAACAAAATTATATATGCTATATTTTTAGAAGTAGTCAAACTTTGCTAAAAATAAATACGACGATACAAAGCCAACGGTTCAATTGCTCAAATTCTAGGGTATTTTTTTGTCTAAATATAGACACCAGTGTCGTTTTTTTTTTGCAAACAATTCCAACCAGTCTTTGGAAATGATAGAACAGAGTAACACATTGTGTCTGAATGATTTACTTGGGTTAAAGTGTTAACCAATTTGAATATATTTAACAGTCTTAAGCATATTTAATTATTCCTAAAGTTAATGTGTTAGATCTGGCAGCCCTAGTATTTTGTAATTAGCACATACAGTACAGGCGGGACTGGCATGTAGCGTGATCTCTCATTGCTGTTTTCTGGGGTGTGTGCTGTGGCAGATGCATGCCGGTGGCATCTGATTGCATCTGTGTCAGCTTACAGTCGCATCAGCTCTGTGAACTATTAAATAGTGACTGACAAGCATGAGTGTGGCAAACAATTTGCATGCCACAGGCCTCCAGGGATTTGAAAAAAGTAATGGAAATCTCATGGAAATTGCTTTAAAAGGAGCAATAATAGGATTGTAGGTGTAGTTTACTGCCTTAATAAGTTTAAACAGGATATTATGGATATGGATTATTAAACTTGTTTAGTTACATACAATTTATACATATTATGTGATTGTTTGTTGTCATTGGACTCTAAATATAAATATACAATTTTATTTTACAATTCTAAATATACAATATATTTTTATATAATTTAATGTATTGCCATGAAAAATATATTTCTCCTATATAAAATTCACGTGGTGATTAGATAATGACCAACATGTGCTTTTCCTCACATTAATTTCACATTAGTTTTATTTCATTTTTAAAATATTTGACAGATATCTTGTGTTTCTGCCTCTTAATCTACATGTGTTCCTTTAATCCACATTAAGATGTTGTTTGTTTGTTTTTTTAAACTAAACGAAAAGATATAGAAGTTCTAACAAATTAACATTTTCTTTGCTCATTGAAGTTGCTTTAGTGGACTAGTGAGCAGATGAATGATTGTGGCAATATTGTGACTTGATTTTTTGAATGTTATTTAGATCATGCTGGTTGTAACAAATTGTGGGCAAATCGTGAATGAATGGTAAGAGAGTGAGATGGGTGTCATGTTAATATATGAGGGATTTGGGGTGTTGTTACATAACAATATATCAGTACAAATTTGTATCCAAAGTCAGCAAATCCTCCTTTTGGGGATGTCTTCATTTATAAAAACACTATAAAATAAATTTTTTTATTGTAAAAGTTTTCTGTGTTGGGATTAGGGTTACAGTGTGGGTAAGAGTTGGGTTAGTGTTGCAATGCCCCCATTTATATAGATAAGTAAACGTGTGTGTGTTTTTGTGTAACCGTATGTCCAATTGTTTCCTGCCTGTGAATTTGGTTTTGTCACTAACACGGGTGTGGCAGTAGGTGAAATGGCTGTTCACATTGGTTTAATAATAGATGAGAATGTGAGGAACATGCTCTCTAGGTTCAGACTGATGTCAGGATTGTCTGCTCTCATCACTTCTCTTATCTGCAGGTTTTGAAGGCTGCTCCATGGTGCCCTCCATCTACCCTCTGGAGACCCTCCACAACTCCCTCTCACTCAAGCAGGTGAATGAGTTCCTGACCACCATGTGTGAGAACGCGGAAGATTCCCACATCAGGACAACCAGAGGTGACGCCTTCAGCACCTGTTCTATATATGATGCTGAATGTTGTGTTTATGTGGAGACCTTCAGTTCGTGTGGTATTGCGTCTGTGGTTAAACATTGTGTGTTCATCTTCCCATTTGTAGCTCTCTCAGCCATGTTTGATTCCCATAACCAGCCGTCAGTGGACTCATACATCCCTCACAGGGTGCTGACCTCCTCGGCTTCATTGCGCCAGCGCTCTGATCGGCCTCCCTGGTGTGAGTACTTGATGCCCCTGTGTCTTGAGATGCTGTCATGTTTAACACATTGCTCATGGTGTTTGTGTGTTTCTCCATACAGACAGCAGTGGACCTTCCAGTACGGTGTCTAGCGCCGGTCCCTCGTCTCCTACCACGGCTGACACGTCCCCACGCTTCAGCTTTAGTGAGAAGATTACCCTCACGCCTCAGAGCAGTGAGGAGATCAGTTCGGTCCTACACAACAACAGCCAGTGTGTTTCCTCCACATCAGCACTCAGCAGCACTGAAACCAGCCACCACTCTGAGGAACCGCACCCCTCAATACCGTCTCCCATCCTGGAAAGACCCAGTGAAATACCAGCGGACAGTGGCAACTCTGTGGAAAGCCCCTGTTGTGATGATGCTGAGAAAGCTCCTGCAGATGAGGAGACCCCCAGCACACCTTGCTTGCCCGACAGTCCACTGGTGGAGTCCTTCTGCGGGCTGCCCGGCTCCCTTCCCGTGCTCCTGGAGCTCAGAGAGAGCAGCTCTGAAGCCGGCTCCAGCGCTCAAACTCCTCTCACACCCGAAGAGCCAGACGAGTTCTTTGATACCCAGGAAACAGTTGAGATGTGGAGGGGGAGTCCAGGGCCCTTGCCTCACCCTGGCACTCCTCTGGAGGTAGGAGCTCCACATGTGCCTGAGCCCTGATGGAGACCGAACAGCTCTGATGTCATACATGCATCCCTTACCCTGTTCTAGTGAACTAGCATGCTCTCGCTATATAGACCTTCACTAAGTCCCAAACAAGTCCATTTAAAGGACAAAGTGGGATTTACTTAGATTATTTGAAGCAAGTTAAGAAAATGGAAGCCTTGCCTATCTACAGTCTGCCTATGTGAAACCGTCACCTGTTATGTGGAGCTCAGACGCACCTGTTAACTATTAAATTTCTGTATGTGATATTGTAGTGGTCATTCAGAGTGTTAGCCTTTGCTCTTTCTTACTGTTGCATTTTCAGCAATAGGTAAATGGCCAGTGATCCAACATAAGCTGGTAGAAGCACTGAAAAATCAAGATTTCAACATGTTAACATACTGTCTTAGTACTGACTACATTTTCTCATTGTTGGCTGGTCTGAAAGTTATTTTTCTAAGGGACATAATGTTTGATACAAGCTTAGGTTTAGTAAAGAACAGGCAAGCTGAATTCTGATTTAACTTGTACTGCTAGATGTATATTAAATTACGTTAACTGTTTTACTACGCTTTATTTGCCAAACTCTGTTTTACCACTGTCATAATTTATTAAGTCATTATAAAATATATAATATACTACATATGTGTTTTATAATGAAATATACATGGTTTATATTTATGCACTAAAAAGCAGCATATGTTTAACAGTGAGACAGCAAATTAATAATCGTCTCATCTTTTATATTTTAGTTTTATTTTTGTAAATAAGTACTATCATAGTTTTAAATAATGAAAAGATGGTCATTTATCAGACATTTCTCTTTTGTATTGTGACCTTCCCTGTTTGAGCAAATGAAGAATGCAGTGAACAGACAATACAAACAATTTCCTGTTATTTTCAATGCGTAGTCAAACAAGGACGAATTGGGTTATTTCATATTGGCCAGAGAAATATGCTACTTTAAATAAGCACACACTGAACTGTTTGCTGTGTTGATATGCGCAAACAATCATTGGTTGGGAAAATTCATCATTATTTTTGACCTTGATAGTGGACATTGTTGTTTACTTGTGTGTTTCTAACTCTGATGTAGGACCAGCTTCAGATTTTTGTCCTTTTTTAATCTACATTTCAAATGTAAGACCTCTAGAATCTAGAGCCGAGCATTTCATTTCCATCGTCCAGCATAGTCGGTGAATGTTTCCAGTGCAGTGAAGCACACTGAACTGAGAGGCGTTTCATTTGTAATCACTGATTTTAAGCATCTGTCCTGCTGATAGATCCAGCTGAAAGATGTTGTGCTCTTTGGTGCTCTGTATTCAGTCTGTGCAATTGTAATTAATGGCACTTTGATTTACAGTGTTGGAAAAATAAAAGTGGCTTTGTCTGAAAACAACGCTAATCTCTTAATGGAGAATTTGTGTCCCTGTTTTCTTGTTCTCTAAACTGTGTTTGTAGATAAAAAGAAAAATATTTGGCACAAGAAGACTTACTCTCAAATAAACACTTCTGGTCATTTGTACAGACATAATATTCCTGAAGCGCAGGAAAGTTTTTCCCTTAATTTTGACATTTCCATTTCTTTAGTAAGTTATACTGATAGTCTTTACTTGTAAGTATTTGCATATGCATCATTAGCTCTTACTGTTATTCATCCTCATGTTCTGGTTTCGATTTGTGAAGGGTTGGCATGACAACAAGGTTCTTATAATTCATCACTTAGATTGTTTTCATGCTGTCAACCACAATTGCCTGAAGAAATCACAGCTTCTACAAGACAGAATACACAGCTAGAACTGAACATCATACATTTATAATTCAACCCCATCAGCTATTATCAAAAATGTAAATGCTGTATTTTCATGCGGTTGGGATCACAGAACAGTAAGGCTTTGTTAGCCGCTGTGCCTAGCACTGCATTCAGTTTTACCACAAGGGCATTGTTCATTTCTGTTACTTTCCCCTGAAAAACAGAGAGGGGAGAATAGATGGATACTAGGAGATAAAGGCATGTGACCCAGACCGTGATGTCACAGTCATGTGAATTCAGTTGGCTTTTTTTAGCTGCAGTACACTGCTGTACTATTCTCTTAAACCACTGAATAATGTGAAAACTCAAACTGTGTAAGGCATTATGTAAAGATAATACTATTTGCCAGACATTATTTACCATTACATTTATTTAAATAGCTGCATTGTCCAATAAAGACAAGCTTTCCTTTCAAAGTCTCAGTATAAAGTCAGATTTGTTTACTTGACACAGTCACCTTTTTTTGCTTATATTTACATTACAGGGTAATAGGGGTTATAGGAATAAACTGTCTTGACTTTAGAAAAAAAGTATATATATTGAAATCATGTCTGCTTGAAGAAATTAATTTGGCTTATGATCTTTTTATTTCTGACTTTATCTATTTGTTGATGTGTATTTTTTATTAGTCATTGACCACTGACTCAAAAGTATACAACATTAAATACAATAAACACAAAATAAATACACAAAAATGCAAATGTGTTTATTTTCCATTAACATATTTTTATTAGTGATTATCAGGTTTACCTCTACAACATATTTGTAGACACTCAATTTAGCTTAAAGAAAGATACAGCGTATTGCACATAAAAAAGAAACTAAATGAACTCAAACATGAAAACATGAGAAATTTAAAAAGAAATCCAAGTACACATCATTTTACAACACTGCACGCCAAAAATGATAGCGCAGCCTGGTAGTAGGTGCCTTTCAGTACAGTTAGCCTTTAAATATATATGTTTAAAATAGTACTTTATTTAATATAACTATGAACTATTACATACAAGTTCAAACTTAAGATCACATGCATTAAATAGCTAGGCTCTATGGAATGCTATATTTCAAAGATCTGATGCTATCAAACTCATAGCGCATAACTAAGAGATGTTTTGCACAGCACACCTTGACTATTTTAGTTTCGTATTTTTTTTAAAACATTTAGTCTTCAAAAAAGAACAGATAATCACAGAGACACTTACAAATCTTAAATATAAAATGTGATCAGTGATTTAGTCACTTGATCTGGCAGTCTGCAGTCTGGTATTTGTTTGTTTGTTTGTTTGTTTTATTCTGTGGAACTGCGTAGTCACATCTGGGTTTCACCATGTCAGGCAGAACATTTTTGTAGCCAAATAACCAGCAGCTCAAAAGTCACAGCACCTTAAAAAACATCAGAGGCAAACATTAACCGAGCATTTTCATGTACTGTATTTCTTCAGAGAAGTGTGAACCATTTTCCATTTTCTGTAACCTTGTCTAGACAAAAGTTGTAAACAGCACTTTTGTCTCCAAAAACATTCTGTAAATGTTTAAAATAACTATTAAAGACTAATACACAAGACTATGAAAATCAATCACAATTTAAAAAAAACAAAAACATTTTGTCTGTATGACAATTAAGATTAAGGATTAATGAATTGAATTTGGACTCAAATGGGACTGAAATGAAAACGTTTTATTCTAACCAACAACCTTCAACCAAGAAATGAATTTTGAGCCAAGCAGCCAAAAGCACAGCAGTACACAAACGCATGTTCAGCCTTTAGTTTATGGAAACATGCAGTGCATACAGTTCTCTTAACAGAGAGTTCTCTATTAAAAACAACATGATCATCATCCCTTCCTAAGTCATATTGTGCATCCTAAAATTCAATATCACTAGCAGCACAGCATCATTTATTTTACACATCAGATTTAAGCCTAATAATTTACAATATTCAAAATGCACAAACACATAATTCTGCAACTGTGAGCTTATCAGGACATGTTTCCTATAAAACTGAATTCACCAATGGAACAGAGGCATGTTGTATAGAAATAAAAGCAGTTTAGAACATGCCTTGGTCAGGAATAAGCTGTAATATTTCAAAATTTGTTGGAAATACAATTAATTCTAAACATGAGCTTTCGTGGTAAGATTTAAGCCACAATGAGCTTTAACAATCCCTTAAACATAGAAAAAACTCACTTGCATGGGAAAGCTTTAAGTGCATTTTTCATTTCACATCTGACCTCGTTCCAATATGCAACCCTGACATTCATACATTACATACTTTCACAGAAGTCAGTAACTCGCTGAACACCATGCATTTCTATTGCCAGCAAATTTGGTTTGAATAATCTCACTCATTTTATTTACATTGTTTTATAATTTAAGTCAGGGAAAATCATTATAAGGTACAAATTAATTCTATTTTGATGCACCTCAATATGTGGTGAAATCAGTACTAAAAACATCATTCGGAACTAAAAATAATCCTAAACTTTGTCAACATACACTTTGTACATCGTTAATGACAAAAATAGGATTTGACAATATTTAGAAAGAGTTGACAGTAAACTAATTTAACTTCTAAACATAATATTAGTATAATAAAATGATCCTTCTGTAGTCCTTTGTTTTTCAGCATTTGGATCTTGTACTGTACTTTTTTATATATTTTTAACTGGATGTTACTGTTGATGTTATTTTCATTCTACTATACATATTAAATGTATAGCAATTAAAATTCATAACATTAATCTCTGAGTGCAGGAATGTTAAGCAATTTAGAAATTATTTAAAATATTTTTCTACTGTTTATTTTTGTTACTAAACCCCTATTTTCTGGCACCCAGGTATTTGTGTGTATGTGTATGTGTATGTGTATGTGTGTGTGTGTGTGCGTGTGTGTGTGTGTGCATCACCATATGTGTGTGTGTGTGTGTGTGTGTGTGTGCGCATCACCATATGTGTGTGTGTCAGAGGATGATGTACAATGTTAGTAACTGTAAGATGAGAACAATACATGAACTACTAGCTAAAAGCAGGAGAATCTCATTTAGCCTCATTCAGAATTATTTGGGGAATTTCTGGGGCGTTTGTTCAAAAATAAGTGAAGAGGTATACTTGTGCTTTAGTTAAATGTCATTGCGAACAAGGACACATGACATTTTTGTGTTTGTATTGTAGCACCCTCACTGTTAACTTGTTGCTCATAAAACTGCAATTTGAAATGAGGTCATGAAAACAGTTCAAACAGGCCTATGAACTGAAATCTATGGGTAAAATAATCGTAGATCCTTATCTGTGTGTATTTATGTGTGTTGTAAAACTTAAAGGGAAAAGTCACCCTGAAAAGTATGCAGTGGAAGGCACATCTTCATTCTGTTCTCCTGCTCTCTGACAAGTTTAATCACCATAAAACAATCATCAATGCGTATACTATATAACTGGGGCTTTTTGGACAATAGATAACATGCTGATTTAAAACATGGGCAGTTAAATATCAAAAGGTTAAGAATTGTACACGAAACCACAATTAAGGCTGTAACGGACCATTTGAGAGTAAAGATGTGAACCTGGGAGCCGTGTTGAATTTAGAACTCTATTTTGCATGCTGGGAATGACTCGTCCTGCATCACTACTGTGCTGCTGCTGGCCAGGACCATGATGTTCAGCTCCTGTTGTTTCTCATGGGTCTGTTGGTACCACTCACGGGTCACTTCTGTGTCATGAGTAGGTATCAATGTTACCTAAGGATAGGACAGAATAAGACATTATAGTATTATATAGTATAGCATAGCATAGCATAGCACACTACAGTACAGAACAGTATTGTGGCTGACTTTAACCATTTTAAACATCCATATCTATATATCTATAAACCAACCATATATCTATAAAATATTTAGCAAATTGCTCTTGATGAACAGTTAATCAAATACCTGTAGATTGGATCCCCACTGTGCCTTTCCCTCTAGCAAGGCATCTAGAACATTACGGCTTGGTTCTCCATTGCTGGAATCATTTCCACTCACTACATAATATGCAGAACGAACACGTTTGAAGAATTCCTGGTCCACATTTTTAGCACTGCAGTGGTTGGGAATGTAGGCCAGATCCACATAGATAGGAGGACCAGGTGGCACAGCTGCACTGAATTTAGCTGAATTTGAACCTGTTAAAAAATTAAAACACAAAAAGACTTGGTGTCATTATGATGTTAGCAAACCACATTTAATGTGAATGGGCATTTAGAAATATTTTGTTTTATACCTGCACTGTTCTTAAGACCATTGACAAGGCCTTTGCCAGTGTTGTGACTTGACCTTGACAGATCGTCCTCTATGTCCTTCTTCTTAAGAGAGCTGGAGGGGTCTTTGGATGGTGACCTCTTCCGCCTGGCATCAGTCTTCCTAGCTGGAGATGAGGACTTTGTTTTACCTAATTTACGTAAACCCTTTGCTTTAGTGTCTTTTTTGATTGGTTTGTCTGTCAGGCTTGACAGGGCCTCTGGATCTACCATACACACATCAGGGTGAGGGGGATAAGGAACAGGATCCATCATTGGTGAAGGCAAGGGATCCTGATTTTTTTCAGGTGACCTAGATGAATAATGTTTCCCTCCAAAGGCCCCAGCTGATTTGTCAACAGGAAGGTAGTCTGCATCTTCATCAGAATCATTGTTCCCTTCTCCTGTGATTGATGGACATTCTTCTGTTCCTGGAGGAACATCAGAATCTGACTGGGAATGTAATGGTTCACTGATTGAGGTTGGAGGGGTGTCCTCCCCACTGGCACTAATCCCAGCAGCCATGGCTCCAGAAAGATGCTGTGATTCACTGTCTTCACCCTGATGACCATGTGATTGGTGGTGAGGCTGTTTGTGAGATCTTGTTTTACCAGAGGCTTGCTGAAGATCAGATCCCTGGCTTCTCTGTTCTTCACTCTCCTCATCACTTGAAAGTTGACATAGGCTTGGGTTGATGAAGGATGGAGATGTGTCTCCTCTTCTCTGCTTATACTCACTGGAGGAATAACCTGGAGAAGCTTTTGATGAATGTGGACGAACGCCAACATCTGAAGGATGGTCAGAGTCATCACTGTGTCTGCTTGGGTCATCTGCATAATAGGAGGACTGGAAAGGTTGTTCTGTGGATGAAAGGGAAAGAGGACGTACTGGGTGCCCTGGCTCTGTTTCTTCTTCCTCTTCATACTCATCCTCATGTCGATAATGAGGTGGGGAGGCCCTTGGGTAAATTTTTTGTTGCTGCTGCATTTCCCATTCATTTGGGCTCTTAATTGTTTTTATCTCAAACTCTTGGCTTTTCACCTCTATTTTTGACTGACCTATTTCCACCTTGCTGGTTCCACCAAAACTCTCTGTTGCACATACACTGGCTTCTGCAGGCCCATTTGATGATTCTGTTTTTATGGGCCCAGGGAACGAGGAAGTGTATGAAGTATGCACATCTGAATAAGTGCCACCCAGACCAGAAGACATGTCCATCATTTGTTTCTCACTCAAGCAATAGGTGGCATCTTTCTTGTCTGTTTGGGTTGTAAGTGGAGATCTTTGGTACTGTAGTTTATCCTGTTCAATTTCATCCATATAATCATCTTCCTCCTCACTACTCTCAGTGTCTTCATAATACTGTTTCTCAGGGGCCTCAAATTCAAGTGTTGATGAAGCACCATACAGACCTTCAAGAATGGAGTCCTTTTGTGTGGCCTGAGGAAGAGAAGAACACAGTCCAGTTGCCCCAACATCAGTTTGTAATCTTGAATTCTCATCCCATTCTGGTTTGTATAGGCACTGACTCTGTGTACTTCCTTGATCTGAAACAGTGACTGTAGAGCTAGCTGGATCTTTCTTTTCACAAGTTACAGTGTTTGGAGGAAAAGGTTTGATTTCTTCAAAGGGTGATAATGGTGAGACTCTTGCAAGGCTAGAAGTGGATTCAGCTGTTGTTGTGGCAGGTGTGAGCTTCTCTGAAACTTCTAAATATTCATCCTTTACTTGCCCACCAGAACTGGAAAAGGGGAAATCCATTACTGGTGAATGTTCATCTTTAAAAGAGGAATATTCAAGTCCTGTACTGGCTGGAGTCTCTAACTCATCTCCAAACTGGCGGCTGGTGGACAGAGATGCAGAGGCTGAGGAGGAATGACTGTAAGAAGAAGAAGAAGAGTATGCTGTTGCTGACATAGTAGTGTAACTGAAACCCAATGAAACGGGGTCTTCAGATTTTTTCTCTGATGCATCTGGCGTCTTCTGCTTGTCAAACTCCACATGATATTTATCATCAGCAGGCTTTGTTGACAAAGGCAACTGTGACTGAATGTCTTTCTCATCTTTTCCTACAAACTCTTCTTTCTCCTCACTGGAGAAATGTTCAAATTTAGAGGAGCTTGTAATCTGACTTTCAGCAGGCAAAAATAAGGTGTCACCCTTTGCAGTTTGCAATGAGTCTTTGGGACCCTGCTGTTTGTCATAGATGTCAGAATCAAAATTATAGTCATGTGTAAAGGTGTCTTTCTTTTCATCCTGGAACTGAGCAGGTACAGTGCAGGTGACACTACTCAGTGGGCTCTGGGCATCTTTCTCTGGTCTGTCTTTGGCACCTTTCTCCATATCAGTGTCACTTACATGCTCACCATACTCATCTAACTCATCATCATCATCTTCCTCCTCATCATCTTCCTCATCATCATCATCTTCTCCATCAGCAAGCATCTTCATGTCTTCAGCCATAGTTTTTTTCATGCCAAGCACAGATTGGCCTACTGCAGAACTTTTAATACTGTAATCAGAGATGAAACTGTCATCTGCATAATGGCCCGACTGTGATACACCAACCTCTGCCATGGCTCTCAAATCAGGCTTTTCAAATTGGACTAAAAATGGATCTTTCTCAGCTGGAATCAAATGAGAGGTTTTCTCAGTTGTTTCTTGCTCTTGTTTGCTTATTTTCTTAGAGAATGTTTCTTCAGATATATCCCCAAACTCAGGTGCCTCACAGATACTGTGTGTTTCACTGTATGGCGCTGATGATATTTCCTTTTCATGTGATGCTTTAAGTTCAGGAATCTTCCCAGCAGATGAATCAATGCCATCCATTTTCTCTGCTGTCTTTACTGCCACATCTGAATCTTCAAATGTGTTATCTGGTGGCAGATTGGGAGAGTATGAATCCACAGAACTTGACTTACTGTCATAAACATCAGAGTATGTAAAGCTTTTCCCAACATAGGGTGTATCTTGTCTAACCACTCTTTCAAAATCCCCCCTGAGTCCTTTTTCACATTCAGGGAAGGAATACAAATTGAAGTGAACACTTTTATCACTGTCTTTAGAGGTGACTTTTGGGTCATCTATCTCTGAGAAAGACACATCTTTTTTGCCTTGGTCTGCTGACATAGAATCTAATTTGCTCTGGGGTCCCTTTACACTTGAGTAAGTACCATCATCAGTTTCACTTTCATCTTCCTCTCCTGAGCTGAGCATCTGGGATTTGTGCTCTTGACCCAAGTATGTCAAATTTTGTGCCTGGTCTTCCTTACCCACAGCTTTATAGGTGTAATCTTCATCCAGAAAAGTGCTCTCCCTCTCCTCTTTGTATTTGGTTTTACCACACACTTTAAAGCTGTCCTGTTCATAATAATCATCTTTCTCTTCCTCTTCTTCATCTGAATCATATATCTTTGCCTTTGTGCTGGAGAATTCCTTTTTGAAAGGGTCCACCTCATCATCAATTATTTTAACAGACTTTTTGTCAGCAGTAGCATCATGAGACAAATACCTCTGAAAGTCAATGGTCTCTTTGTCAAGTTGTTCTTCTTTCTCCACCATCAGTGGCTTTTGTGTTTTCTCTTCGGTGGGTGAGTAGCTACCACTGGTAGGTCCAGACTGTGTAGGTGAGGCAAACCTCATAGTGCTGTCATCAGGGCTGAGGCATCTTTCTTCACTTTCTGAAACAATGCTTGTCTCTGAGGCACAAGGCAAATGAGGTGAGAAGGCCAAACTTTGGTCAGATGCATCTAATTTTGACTCATTCTTAAAGAGTGATTTAGGCTCATCCTTTTCTTCTTTTAATTGAGTGCCAAAATACGTCACAGGAGATGATAGAGGTGACATTGACGATGGAGCTTTATCAAGAACTTCCTCCTTGTCCTGCAGCATGGCAGCAGAAGCGTAACCCTCGTGGAGCTTTCCAAGAGGCATGTCAACATTTGGTGTCTGATCCTCATCTTCTTCCTCATCTTCTTCATCCTCATAATTTGCATGAGCGGTTGCCTTCACAGAAGCTTCCATTTCTGGCACAATGGGCTGGCATTCCTCTGAGGGTGGTGATTTAAAATATTTGTCCTCCTCTAAGGAAGAAGTTGGAGAAATAGTTCCAGCTGAGTGAAGGTATTCCTTGCCTTGAGTGGCATCTGTCTGCACAGATGATGGTATACTATTGACAGTATCCAGGAGTAAAGAGCTTTTTCCTGCTTCTTCAGTAGGTGGTGCTGTTACTGATGCTATAGATTGATCTTCAGTAACAGATGTTGCAAAAGATGATAATTTGTCATATTCAGTGATTGAGGTGGCTGATGATATATGCTCTTCTTCAGCTAATGGAGCTGCCACTATATTGGTTGCATAAGCAGACAGCACTGGCTCTTGGTCTATTGCAAATCCTTTTGATGATAACTCAGAAGCAACAGATATAGTTGGTGGTTTCATACCATGGACGGTGTCAAATGTTCCAGGTTCATCAGGAACTGAGATATCATAAGAGCTGACATCATACTGAAGATGTGAGATTCGTTCTTCTGTCTCCTCATTAATCTCCTCATCAGAAATTGTCTGTTCTGTCTCTGAGTAACCTGGAATGGTCTCATCTTGGATAAAAGAAATGTGTTCTGCTCCTTCAGGTTTGGCAGATTTCATGTCACTTTGTTTTGTCTCCCAGTCTTTTTCCAGTTTCTCTTTCCTAGCCTCATCTGATTTGTACTTGAGCTCATCATCATGTACCAGGTCCTCTGCTTCCTCCAGTTCTGCTTTCTCAATCACATCCTCTTCCTCTTCACTGTCACTCTTTTTGGGTTTAATTTTAAATTCCTCTTCTTCCTCTTTTGCCTTTTCTTGCCATTTTTGTTCATTTACCTCTTCCACAAAGTCACTTTTCTGTTTTGTGGTATAATCATCTTCTATGTCATCTTCTGTAGCAGCACCTTCATCTTCAAACCTATCAGCAGTTTTAGAGGGAGATTTACTTGTGTTTTCTCCATATGGTACCCTCTCCTCATGAGGGGATTCTGTCTCAACATCTGTTGTGTTTATTCCCTCATCAGGAGACTCAATATCAGGGACAGCAGTGTCAACTGAAGACTGAAGAGTTGAGAATTTGTTGGTTTCTTCGGGCTTGGCAATCTCCTCTTCCAGTCGCAAGGCTTCAAAATCCTTAGTTAGATCCTCTGGGGAGGAGAGAAGGGACCTGTTGCTCTCCTGTTTTTCTACTGATGCTTGCTTGGCAGCTGGCCTGTTTTCTTGCTCTTTTACAGCTTTTGATTTTTCTGTTTTAGGCTTTACTTGAACCTTTGCTTTGCTTAGAGTCTTCCTGACCTCTGGGGTGAAAGGCTTTAGGTCAGGTTTAGTGATTTTTCTCATTTCTGGCTTAGGTTTTTCTTTTTTCTTCTCCTCTTTAATTTTGGGTTCTTTCTTGACCAAGTCTTCTTTTTTGGCATCTATCTTTTCCTTCTTTGTTTCTTTCTTTTCTTGATCTTTCTTTTCCTCCATCTTAGCAGCTTTCTCTTTGATATGTTTTTTAGGAGATTTCTCCCTCTGCAGTTTCTTTTTCTCTTGTTTAACAGTATCAGGCAACACTGTTTTGGGTTTCAGTGGTTTTGGAGTCTTAACACTCTCTTTCACTTTCTTCTCTTTCTTTTCAACTTTGTTCTCTTTCACTGAGTCACTCTTTGACTCAATGTCTTCATTTGCCTCCTTCTTGCTTGCTTTTGTAGTGGGAGACATTTTAGGGGAGGATTTAAGACTTTCTTTGCTACCAGTTCTTAGCTTCATCTTACTTTGTTTGATCAGTGGAGGTGGGGCTCCAGATGACATGTCCTTTTGAGTAGCCACGGGATAGCGCAAGAAATCAAGATGCCTCAGCTTTTCCAGCCCCTCAAATATCTTGTTTTGTGGGGCATTTCCAGGAAACAGCACCCTGACAATCTTTTCAGTTGGACTAGCAGGGACCCACACGACCAGAGCTGTTACAGATGTGAGATAAGGAACGGAAATCTCACCTTCTTTGCCATTGGCTAAGACAATGCCAGTCTTTGCTTTACTGTTACCAGCCCACTTTTGCATGAAGAATTGCATTTCCTTACTGTCTTTGAGAGGATTTAGAACATACATGTCTAATTTGCCAACACCCAACTTGTGAAAGAGTGTTAAAGGCTCAATTGTGTTGCTCACAACTCTGTATAGAGGTTCAGGTTTGATGCCCAGTTTCTGAAGGTATTGCAATGTGAGAGAGGCCTCCTCAATGCTCCTCTTTGCTTTCAGTGTTGTTTCTGGCAACTTCAGCTTCTCAGGAACATTAAAGAACACAACACCAAGCTCTGGTGAGATAAGGTTTTTCATCCAGTCTCCATAGGCATTCGAACCACGTGTCTTCTCCTCTTCCTGTTCTGCAATTTTTCGCTGTAGCAGTCCATTGATGCCAGTAAGATTATCTGCTCCTATATGGGTAAGGAGAATGGAATCGATCCTATCCAAATGTCTGACCAGCTTCCAAAAGCAAGACCTTCTGTCTGATCCACCATCAATCAAAATATTAAACCCATTGACTGCAAACAAAGCAGAGTCTCCTCTCCCTCCTGGAAAGATGTAGCAGCATGGCTTGGACAGCTTCAAGAAGCCTCCTGAAGTTGGTGGTTCCAGGAGCTCAAAAGGAGAGAGAACGTCCACTGTCTCAGAGACATATTCTGTGAACTCCGTCACACCTTCCATCTCAGCCATCATAGGCTCTGGGTTCACTCTGTACACCAGTAGGTTTTGCTCCTTTATGGACCCTAGGGAGTTCCAGCCCCCCTCTCCTTTACAGGACACAGTAAAACAGGCTTGCTGACTTGAAGATGGTTGGCTTAGAAGAGCTTTAATCTACAAAAAAAGAATAAAAATGTATTTTTAAATCAATACAAATTACATTTAAAATGTAAATGCTTTTTAAAAGCATGAATAAAACACTGTAAATCATTTTGAGATCTGTAATAGTGCACTTACCCTACGACTTGAGATAATGTCAGAAAATTGCTTCCAGCCAAACACTCCACTTTGCAGGATAATGTCACCACCCTGTTCAGTACTTTGCCCACTTAAGACCAACAACTTGTGTCCCGCTGAGTCACAGAGAAGTGTTCTGATCTACAAAAAGAAAACAGTAGAGTGCATTTATAATTCAAATTGACAGGCAAAATTATATTGTTCTCGGACACCTCACATGCAAACAGACTTGATGGAAACTGGGAAAGAAAAAAATATTAAAACATATTACCTCAATAGTAATATTCTCCTCTGATGGATTTACTAATACAACAGTTTCGAGAACATCACTCTTGTACTGCAAAAGTCTTTGTCCTAAAATAAACAAGAAGTTAAAAGACTAAAAATATGAAAATATACAAAAAATGCAGGCAAATGTTATTATATTTCTACCATGGTAGAAATCTCATTATTCCTCACATCCTCTTATTATCATATTTCGGGTATAGTCAACTTGAATGAATTATAAATAATGAATTATCTGCCCTATATTGAGAAAAATCAGAGATGAAGAATGAACCATATTTTCGATGATGCACTGTTTCCATGCATTGTCCTTCCTTTTTCCTCAGTTAAAAAGGACAGTTAACATGATCTCATAATCAAAATGCACAAAAATAACAAATCTGCACTCCTTTTAATATTTCCACCTTGATAGAAATATAGTTTTTTCCTGTTTCATTTCCCCTCCTATTACATTTAGAGCAAATTCAACTTTGTCATGAATTATCTGCCCTATATGGAGAATAATCAGAGACTTAATGTTGTACCATGTTTTGGATGATGCAATCACTGTCTCCATGCATTGCCTTTCTTTTTCCACACTTATTTGTCTCTTGCTGCTGCTATGCAAGTGTATACTAATCCTGCAAAAGCCGTCTTCTCAATTCCATGCAATCAAAACAATATTGCAAAAGCTTCTGCAAGCACATCTATTGGCTGTTGCCATGGGGACAGTGAGCTGGCGATTGCCGCCAGCCGCGTTACACTGACCCAGTCTTAGTGCTGTGCGACGCATTGCAGCATTTCTGAAAAGAGTGAAAAAAAACCTAGCTAAAAATGTAAATGCAAGCAGCGCATAGTTGAAACATCCATACAAATTTATGACCCAGTAGATTACTAGGCTTTATTAAGTACAAAGCTCTCATTGGCTGAATAAACTACTTCATATTCTTCTATAGGGGATCTATAAGGGCATTTTCACAGCAGTAGGAATGAAACAAGGGCGTTGGGGCTTAAACAGCAGATTGATGATATGGCTGAGACCTTCACACACTCAGCATTTCAACATATGTGTGTGTCCAGCTTGTGAAAGGCTAAAAAAAATATAACATTGTAAAGCATGCTTGATAAAACCAAAGATAGGTACGTAAATACTAAAAATAAAGAAAATAATGAATGTAGAGTGAAAGACAATGGTAGTTAATAACTGCAGAGCAGGATAAAATAATGAACTCCTAATGTAGCAATGAACTACAAACAGTTATACTATCAGTTTCATCCACACGTTCCCTTTTATCAGGATACTGGCAATACAATAGTATAAGAATATTTCTCTCACAATACGATAACAGTGAGAATTTTAGTTGTAAAAAGTGATACATTAAATATTTTACTTTTTTATTTGACAAATATGTACAATTATATTACAAATGCATTCTGTGTGTTATCTTGTCCCAATTGAAGTAACTGTGTAAGAATATGATATAATAATGGTACAGACTAATAAAAGAAAAATCCATAATCACTTCCTAATTTTCACTCTTATTGTTTGTTTTAAACCAACAGACTTTAAAAGGGAAAAAACAGCTTGTTATATTTCATTCCAAAAATATCCAACCGTTTATACGCGAAGTTGAGTTTTGACCCTCCAGACAGTTGACATAATTTTGACATCCTTTCCCACTGAGCCAACAGTGGCACTAATCTTTGAGTACTGTTACAAGATGCTGTGGGACATCTGTCAACATGACCTTCAGATGTGCTTTCACTTCGAGAAGGATAAGAGATAATATTATGAGCAGCTAAATCAGGCTGCAGGGTCTCCTGTGACATTGAGAATACAAGCGATATGTGTGGCCATGCCTCACACACCTTCACAATATAGCCAGTCTAAAGTAATTCATGCTAAACTCACTGTCACGCGTTTTATAGTAATTCATTACATTAACATTCATTTTATTTATGTATTATGTGTTTACTTGTTGGATTGTTCCATTTCCATGGAAATGTTGATTATGCACCTGAAAACATGCTGGAGCAATCTGTTACCTACTACATTAAACTCCTCCTCCTTGCTTATTATGTTCTGCAGCAAACGGCTGATTCAGATGGACTTTTCAAACAAACAGTCAACCTGCTTGGGCCATTTAAAGTTTTGCTTCAATGTACGTTTTCCTAGGTGAGTTAAAGAAATAAATAGGTTGATTTTGTACATGAATTTTGCGAGTTACTCGTCTGAAGTAAAATAGGTTAAGAATAGATCCATTATTCAGGTCACTACACTGAACATATGGTCTGCTTGTTGTAGGATGATGAAAAAGATGTAACTGTTATTTCAGTACAAATGTAACAAGTAAATGCTAGCTAAAAGTTATTTCAGGTCAATGTTAATCCATGGACGCGTTTATGTATTTAAATCACATACATAGATATTTAGGAGCTTGGCAGATGGTGTCTAAAATTAGCTAATTCAGTATCGCTAAGTCACCAAAGAATGTAAAACACTGACAAATGGGGTCAGATGCATTTTACACTTGCTGAAACTAACTTGGTCAAAACAATCTAAGAAGATTTTTAATCTGTGGATTTTAAGCTTTACAAGCAATTATGGGTTTGGGGATTAAATGATAACCAAAAGTCAGCTAAACGCCTGACAGACGCTTTCAATGAGATAATATTACTGGGATTGACTGACTGCCTCACAGGCTTAAACAGTTTCAGGTCTTTTGAACTCACTTTGCCTCCAATTTTTATTCAGGACAGGCTTTGACTTATTTTGAAAGAGTGACACGTGCCTTTGTGTAAAATGTAAAAATATTTAAAAAATAGATGTAAAGCTATACAGGAAATGTCACAGTTTATATTTTGCTAAAACCCTAATGGTGCTACATTCTAAAACCTGAAACTATACTTGCATGACGACTCCTCATCAGAAAAATGAATGATAAATGCAATTATACTGACATATGGCTGAATGTAAACACTCCAACACAACTTTATCCTTAAATAGAATAGAATACATTGCACTTCATTGCACACAGCTGTACAACAAAAAATGTGTGCCTTCCCCAGTAGTGCACAAACATTAGAAACGCATACTAACATATTGGATGAGGCACAATCATGCAAGCAAATTAAAAAATATACAATGTACAATAATAATAAAATAGAAATTGTTTGTAAAAACTGAAACTGTAGTTATTGCACAAACCCTGTAGTCTACATTGTAGTGTATAGTCCTCAATATTATTGCACAGTCAATACAGCACACAAACCCTTCATTATGATGGTAATGAATAGTAAACAGTCCCTGTTAAACGGAGTTCCACAAGACCTTAAATTTAGAACTGTTCAGCTGTTGTTGGGTGATATGAGCAATTACATTTTCAGTCCATTACAAGTCAGTGATAAGATCAGATATAACAACCAACAACAACAAATGCATCTGTGCAAGGAAAGTATTACATTTCATTCAGCCAACACAATTTTGGTCTATCTGTTCCTGTCCCTAACCACAGTTCAGCTGCCTCTGAAACACTGTGTGTGCGACAGAGAAAGAAAGAGACAGACAGAGGAGGTGTGTCCCACTTTTAAACAGTTATCTAATGGTAGTGATTTAGTAAGCGGTAGGCTTCTGTATTTAATCTCATTACAGCCTATTAATTGTATCCACAGCAGTGAAATTCTGACCACTACTGTACCAGGAAACTGTCTCCCCTGCACCTCTGAAACCACTGTAACAAGTTTAGGCCAATCAAATTGTTTGATAACAAGTAAGGGTGATATTGAGAAAAAGACCCCTTTTAAAAACAACAAGTGTTGCTCTTATTTATATGTATGTGCTTTTGTAGTGTAATGGACCCATTATGCTATAAACAGCTGAGGCGAATGAATACAGAAAATGGGTAGAGTTTATACAAATAGCTCATTTAAATGCATTAAGTTACTAAAGGGTATAAACACAGTACAAAACACTGAGGGACACTTGAACTAAAATGTCCAAACTGAAATAAACTCAAATGTGCTCTAACATGCAAATAAGTTATAAGCTTCAAGGCATCATTACACAGAAATAAAATCTCATCCATAATCACCTTTGAGGATTAATGGCCAGGGAAATAAAGCTTCACTCTTGCTTTTGGCCATGCATTGGCCTTTCAACAAAAACTGTTAGCTTTACATTAAAAGATACAAAAACTGGTATGAAAAAGCAAATGCGTCAGAATAAACAGTAACTTTGATAGGATGGTATCGAGGGACCTTTTTTTGCCATCAATACAGCTGACCTCAGCAAAGCCAACACGTCCAGGCCCCCTTTAAAACCAACCATATCAGAGATCATCACTACTAGTAATGAATGCCAATCTTAACACAAGCACAAGAAACACTGGCAGGAACAGATATCTGCTTATATCTCAGCGCAATGGAAATATTATGAACAGGTCAAGGATGAACATTGAACACAAGGCCCTCAGACTATTTGCATAATCATTTGATATGGCAAATGCGAGCATCCTTTAAACGCAAGAGTACAATACATCACCTCGTGTCTGCCACGGACAGATATTACATTAACTTATCTATGAGATGAATGGAATTTCCACATGTATTTTATTGTAGCTCAGACTGATGGCTACGCGATGGCGCGCCGCAGTCACAGGTTTTTAAGGTGCTCGGCTGCATCCCGTAAGAGACACTAATAAAATCTGGGTCACCGATAAACGCCAATGTTACGAATTCCTCTAAATTCAGCCATTCATTTACTGACAACAAGCCACGGGCTGTTTATGCGTATTAAATCGTGTCAAGTCAATGGAAATTATGCAAATAAACCACAAGTGTGAAAGCGAATAAACGCAAATAAACTAAAGGTTTTCCCACATTTCCTACGTTTACTCGTCTCATCTTGACACAGGTTGTGTGATTCTGGCTGCTTGTTTTTTTAAGATCGATCATGCATTGACATTTAACTGTATTGATGAATTTACAACATAAATAAAACGCTACAACAAACATTTTAAACGATTTAATCTTATGGCCAACAGATGACAACCTTACTATTCAACAAGCAAAAGAACGACACATGCCAAGACAACACGCAGAGGTTAACACTAGCACACAGCATTACTGCACCCACGATAAATGAATGACATCGGACCAAAGAGCAAGATATTTAAACCAAATGTCAATAAGCAAACATCTGAAAAAATATGAATCACGGATCAGACGTACCGTTGCTGATGCTGAGCTGTTTGTATCGTGTGTCGAGCTGCCTGAGAGCGCGCACATACACACACGAGTGCGCGCTGGAGAGTGGGTGTGGCCTATAAGCTTGTATTCAGACACACTACGAATAGAAGTGACTCTGGAAAATAATGTGTCCAACAATTCTATCCACATTATATATATACTTTAAATATCTACGTTAAAGTATTTTATTATGTTCATAAAAAGATCTAACTCACCATAACCTATTTTAAAACTGATCAAGCACAACAAAAAATGTAGTAAAAAATGTTAAAATGTTAAACCAGCACTATATCTCCTGTGCAAGTTGGATTCATTTGTACAAATATTTAAGATACAAAATTGGTGATTGCGAGGGAATGAATGGATCTTGTACTATATTTTCTTTGCCTTAAAGTCATCACTCCTGATTTACTGACAAATATTCTAGAATCCCGGCTCATAAAGGTTTGTTTGGTGAACATTTGACCATCAATGCCACAACCTAAGCATTAAAAAAACTTGAGTGATTTTTAGTAATAAAAAGTAAAAGTTTTAAGTGCATATAACACCATAATATCGATAAAATGTATGCAAAATTGTTTGGCATACTGTAACTGTTCAACATGAACACAAAGTATTCCAGAAACTGTTCTTTTGCAACACTACACTAGGTGCTGGTTAAGAATGGTAAGTTTAGGTTTGTTAATGTACAGCTGATCCCAGCCTGACAGCTGCAAAGCAAGACTGCCAAATCTGACCCATTAACTGCAGTCTACCAGCATTCTCCTGCAGACACAGTCTGCTTGCCTCTGACCACCTTTCTGAAAATAAGCCACAGCAAGATTGGCTTTACAGTAACAATAATGTCAAATCGGAAAACAGTAAAACATGAAACACGGAAAGGAATATAAATGTTGCATTAACACTTTCAATTCAAACACTTCAAATTGAAGTACTGATGAATTAAACCAAAACTCTGAAGACACAAAATCAAGTGGAAATACAGAAATTGCTGTTATAAGTTAAATGGGTAAAATAAAGTCAAGCCAGAGAAATAATCAAACAAATAATCAAAAACAAATCAAAACAGTTTTGGTATCAGGATACTGGATCATGGAAATATGGTATAATTAATGGAATGAGTTTTTAATAGATAGGTGAGATGAAGGCATTTATCTGCTACAAAAGGTTTTGCATTTGTTAAATCACATCTAAACTGATGCCATTTCAAGATTATAAATAGCCACCTCCAGACAAATCCTGAGCAACTGTTCAAAGCAGCAGTCTGGCTGCCGCACCCTTGCTGCTAGACAGACTCTGTCCATCTCTTGAATTATCTCAGTTATTTTATCCTTTCATTATAGTCCCATGATAACAGCTGGCTCATCTTACAAAATGGTGGTGCATTAGCTGAGAACCAATGTTCTGCAATCTTCCTCTGCATTGGCAACAAAATTCAACAGATGCAAAAATACTGATAGTATTAATATACCCGGGAGTTCCTAAGCCTCTGTGAGATGTATATCTTTAAAGATATTTGCCACAAACTGTGACCAGACATAATTTGTTATGCTCCAGATTCTAACAGCAGGGAATCGTTGTTTTGCTTACTAAAACAATAGCCGTTGTCTTTGCTAAGACCTCTGGTCTAGAGCATGGGTGTGGGCTCAGGTTTCACTGTGGTGCAGGATCCAGTAATCAATGCCACCATCAGGCAGACTGGAGTCTCCTCAGCAGCTTGCTGACCCTTGTGTGTTCATGTGCAGACTGCAGGGTTATAAAAGACCAGAATCAATAACCCATCCTGAATTATTAATCAATGCTAAAACACACCCTTGTGAAGCCCTCTGCTATGGCCAACGGCTTTGTAGGGGAGAATTTGGTACTTCTTGCTTTTGTCTCAGAAAAGAAATGATTAAATCATTTTTTCCTGAGCTGCTGTTAAGGTGAGATATTCACAAATCAACACTTTACCTAACAGCTCCAGTATCAGTGTAAAAATATGTTCCATGTTCTGCGAGCTCTAAAATTAAACTTTACAGTATTAATGCAGTTTCTTAGTATAGTGATGCCTACATTTGTATAGGATCTCTATAGGATCATATAGAGAAGTGATAGCCATAGCATAAGGCATAAATAGCTTGAACTGTGAACTAGGTCCATTAAAACCACATTGGACATTAAATAACAAGATTAAATCGTCAAAAACAAATGTAAAAACTGTATTTAATTACAGCAGAGGCACTGCTTCCCCCTGTCGGGGGGAGGGGATGCAGTTACACATATCAACACCTCTGATAGGCTCATTGTGCATTTTTCTCCGCCCTGTCAATTTTCCCTGGTTATTGACTTAATTACGCCCTGAGCTTCACATAGGAGCACATGCAACTATGTCTTAACAGGCTATTTGGAAGCATTTATAACCACACCTGCTAAACTAAAGGAGATTATGGCAGTGAGCTGTTAATATCAGGCATGTTGCTGAAAAACCTAAATTAATTGCACAGTTTCTAAGACAGCTGGGGCCATGGTGACCACCCTCCTGTCTGCTGTCCCCAGGGAGGTAAAGGGATCTGTAATGATTGTTTAAGGGCCCATCCATCTGTGTAAAATCCCTGGCTGTGGTTTCGTGAAGTCGATCACTTGCTATTCCCATTTGAATTTATCAACACACTTGGGAAAGTCTATATAACACCATTATCCTATTAGTCAATAAAAATCAAAGCAATAACCTCCTACATTAGTTGTCTTTTCTTTGTCCGTCTTTTAATAACTGATGTTTGTATATTTTTATAATGTTTGTAAATTTGTCATTGTTACATGTATTGTTCTCTATCATTCATATATTCATTCTGGATCTGACCTCTGCTCAGGGTTTTTTTGACCTTGACTGTCAGCATGCGGCACTAATCTTGCTCACTTCTCAGTCCGGCTCAGACATAGAATAGGTTGACATGTTGCTGGAGGTTATTTTCATGTTTCATCTTCAGCGTTTCTTACTCTTGAGACAGAGGTCATATGGGGATTCAGTAGCAGCTCTACAAAACACAAATCCAGCTCTCCTGCTGTGATCTCAGAAGCTTTCTTTTCAAACATATGTAATATATAAAAATTCATTAAAACTAGCTGCTTTGTACATTCATTCATATTCATAGTTTCAAAGGCAATATTATAGGCCTAATCTCTTTTGCTTTGTGTAATTATATCAAGATGCTTAAAAAGAGCTACAGTATGCCAAAGATAAATTTAAAGAACTATAGCCTAATTAAAATATGTCTCTTTTTTGTCTTTTTTTAAACAAAAGCACAAAAACTGCTTTAATTCATATGCTTCAATTCTGAACAACCTAATCCAGCAGTAACTTAAAGTCACTCCATTTTCTGCTCTGACATTTGCAAGCAGTCAGCCATGATGACAATGCACTCACATCCTGATCAGTATTCCAAGCACAGATGCAGGAGTGGCAGACCAGCTGTACTGAGCATGCTCAGTCTCCCCCACCAGTCTCCACTGTTGATTAAAACAATGAAAAGGATCTCTGAGAGCAGAATGGCAGTGACTGCCACCTGTCAGAGATCAAAGTGAAGTGTTTGCAGCCACTTTATCTGCAGCGAGAGCTGAGACGACTTTTCTGAATAAATAAACATTCTTAGTATTAAGAAAATCTGCAAGTCAGTCTGMAAATSTGAAGTATGTACTTGTGACAACATGCTTTTTTGTGTTAGGAGGTGTGGGCACCACAGCAACACGTTTACATTTTTCAAATGAAGTGCATTATGCTGCACTGCAACAGACAAATTGACTTTGACAAATTGTTACTGATTCCTGTCTCAGATTACTAAAATATTTACTTTGTGCGGAATAATCTATAACTGAGTTCAAAAAAGCACCCAGGTTTTAAAACCAAAGCATTGAATTATACTAAATAACAATGGCAGAAAAATTCTCTCCCTTATTAGCAGCTTAAAATGACATCACTCAACAGAGACAGCCTTCATGTATTCACAGAGAAAAACAAAGAGACAGATTCCTATTTTAAAGGTTCTCTGAGCTGAATGAAGCAGCAGCTTGCCTGCAAGGCACCGAAGGAAGCAATAATAAAAGACAGAAAGAGTTCACAGTCGGGTCAGTCCACTTCTGTACTAAGTCATGCTCTGATAATGAAGGAATGAAGTGAGTAATCAACAAATTCACTGAAATCCAGATAAATGGGCCTCTGTAACCTACTAGGAGCTACTAGTTTGTCAAAAAAGCAACATGCCTAAAGAACTAATTTCTTCCTAGTGTTCAGGATATTCATGGTTGACCAATACAGGGTTTTAAATGGTGATTTCTAAATTGTTGAATTTGGTACACACAGTGTTTCAAATTGTATTTGCTTTATTCCAGTCTTCAGGAAGCAAAATAAATGACCCAGTTAACTATCTGCAAGATAATGACCTGACTAGAGTTCACATATGAGATAAACAATGTTATTTATGCTCTGATTCTTGCTCTACATATACACACATTTTCATTGCTGCACAGAAAATGAAAACAAAGCTGTTAGTCTCTTATAGTGCTTATAGTTTCAATATATTCCCAATACATTGCTTAACCAAGTTTAAACAGGGTTTAGACCCACGTTTCCTCAGTCCATAAAGCTGTTTGAATCTGGTCTTTTGAGGTTGCTGGTCTGCAGAGATCAGTTGAATGGTACTTTGCTATTGCTACAAAAGTCTGCCCATGGGAATGAGCGACAGACTATCTGGCTTCAAAGCACTGAAAACATTTCATCATAAATTATAATGCTACCCATACTTTGTACCCACAAACTTGTTTTTTTTTGCTATATAAGCCAAATCAAACAGAATATTTCATCTACAAATTTTAACTGCAACGTTTTGAAAGCGCAGAAATGAGTTTTAAAGATTGAGGAAGGATGTTATGATTATCCAGTGGTAAAGAGTGATGCTGGAGGGCCTGATAATTAATTCATGCAGAGATGGTGGAGTCAGCATTCACATATGAGGAACCATATGGATGGAAGGAAGCTGACAGGAATTAAATTGAAGGCCACTACAGAACCGTTAGATCAATAAAGAAAAAGAAAACAGGTGACTAGGCAAGTTGAGATAGCCAGAGTACGGTGTAGTGATAGAGTGACCATCCTCTGAATGAGAGCTTGTGCATGCAATAGTACAGTATGTGTTTGTGTGGGCGTAGTTACAGCACACTGCAGTGGAAGTAAATTTAGATGTAATGCCTTATCCCCTATAGCTTCATAAATGCTGATGGCTGCAGTGTGCAGCATAGCATGTTGCTATCAGAGCTGTGCTGCTCACATATACAGACAGTTTAGACAGACAAAGAACAGAAAGGGTGAAAGGAACACTGAATAATAATAATAATAATAATAGAATCTATAAATTATTTTTAGTAATAATTTTTAGTTTAGTTTAACTCTAAACACTACTTTTCCACCCTATCATACTGAGAATGTCAAACTACTACTACATACTTTTATTTATCACAAGCCTAACAAAATAAATATATGTAATTGTCTTTTATTTAGCAATTTTTCCATTTTAGATGAATAAAATGCAGCCTTATACACAACAGAAAATAATAACAATACATTCCAAAGTAATACATCACTATAGTACATTATATACTGAAATGTACATTGCACTCCATCATGTAATGTGCCATTACAGAATACAATCATTTGATTGGCTGTGAGAGTTCAAGTGGGTGTGGCAGGACAAAATCACAAGAAGCCATGCACCAATGCCGTCTAACCTTTCTCTCTGACACAGAATATCTGTTGTTTCACACTTATCTTCTTACCTTCACAAAAACCATTAACTAACAAATGTTAGATTATCGCAAGCATCATAAACGTATAGTAGGTTATTTACCAATGCTTCAAATACACACTATGACTTTGTCATATCAAATATTTTTTAAAAAGCTGACCTTTTACTTCTGAAGAAAACTGGGCAGAATGTTTCGTTTCAAAGAGTGTCAGTTCCTTGCTCAAATCACAGATGGTCAAATCAACGTTCCATGACAGGATTCCTGTTAGATGCAAATTAATTAAAATAATATCACACAATGTTGAAAAAGTTTAGAGGCCAGAACCAAGAGGCCAGATAAATTCTGTCAATAACAAAAGTATGAAGACTTAATAAAGTACAACCTCTACAGTGTTTTCTGCTTTTGTACTGTAATAAATTCTTACTGAATGAATAAATTCAACTGAAAATGCCAGATTTTCCATGTCCATCGGTCTACAGTGTCTATGTGACACAGTGGTACATAAATTGTTTAGGCTAATTCATAGGTAAGAAACATAAACGTTGATAACTCACCCTGTTTTATGTGTTCCTTTACTAAATCAAGATGATAGTCCGTTGAAACCTCCCCGATGACAATAAGCATATAATATCTTGTCTGACAAAAAGGAGGGCCGACACACCGCTGCTGTCCAAGGTGCTGAATAAACTCGCCCCTCTCCTGAGGACCTATCTCACCATCTCCTAGCGGCATTTCCATGGTAACCTAATCGGGAGCTGAGGGAGTTCTTGCATTTCCATGACAACTGCAACCACGAGCTCTCTGCGTAAGGCAAGACTACAGGAGGCGTGGCTCGTGAAAACGCTCTTCTGCTGGTTATTAGATGCTAACAGATGCCAACATTTTGTCGTAACTTTAGTACCAATAATGTATTCCGTGACACCGGGGGGAAAAACTGTTTGTGTTCCATCGTAACGCAAAAAACACGTCCGAAGAATGTCTTGCAACAAGAAAAGCACAGGCAAGCTAGTTTAGATGACTTGCAGAGATTTATTCATCTGACTTCTTCACAATGTGCGGGGAGACCACCGGGACACAGCACACAATACTTCCAAAGCATTACATCCTTGTCTAAAACAACTTGTGTTGACAGCGCCTATTACAATAACATGACGTTTATGCTCTTCTGTGTATTTTAAATGATTGAAATACCTGCATAGCCTTTCCCCCTTATGCTCTATAACTAACCCGTCAGGCAGAAGAAGCCCATTTATTCCAGCTGCTATAATGCTGTAGTCTGATGTATACCATTCCCACAGTGTCTGTAGTCATGAGTCAGCATTCTGAAAGGTTTGCTGCAAAGTCCTTATTAAAGGTATTGGAACTGGAAAAGCAGGATTATATGCTGCCCTCTGCTGTTTGCTTAAATGCATGAACAACATGTGCGTTTCGAAGACAAAGAAAAACACAAATAGATCAAATGAAAACAAAAAAATTCCGATTGTGTAAACCACACCTCCACATATTTAAAAGTGCCACCATATTGCTTAACAAATGTTGCATAACAAATGTTGCATTATTACTACCCATTTTATCACTGTATCTCTGTCCACTATTAAAAGGAAAAACTGCATATTTTCCTTCTACCTGATCTGGCCCATACAAGTTATATCTGATCTGTGTTACCTGAGGTAGTTGGCAAGATTAAACTATGTTAACTAATATTTCCTCTTAAAAAATATCGAATGCTACCACACAATGCACTTTTTAAGGTTACATAGCAAAAAAGAGAAACAAATATCAAATAAAACAACTATCACTGTCGTGATACCATATATATAGTACTATGGGCAGCTTCTATTTATAATTGCTTGTGTGTCTGTTTCAAAAATGACACAGACAGTTCTTAGAATTAATACATTTTGTATAATCATATACTGTAGTGGCAACTTGCCTTTAGAAAAAAATAACTAATAAAAAACATTAACAATGCTGAAAACAAGATGAACAATGTCATCCTTAAACAGTGATGGTGCTTTTTAAATCTCACAGGTCAGTTGTGGTTGACTAGATATTTTAAACACATGTATTTCCATTATTTTCTATAGAGCTCTTTGAGGTTTAAACACCACTGTAAATGTTGCTCCCCAGCACCTAAGCCTAGCCACGTTTGATCCTCCTCATGAAGAATTATAATATTAATTATATTATTAATTATATGAGCCTCAAGGTGACATCCAAAACTGTCTGTTTCCACACATCTTTATAAACTTTCCTATATCCCATGTTGTTTTCTATCTTGATCATGTAACCATTAAACACAATAAGGGAGATAAAGATGAATTGTAACATTTGTATATCATATATTAATATATTTACATTTCATTGACCGTGTCTAAAGGTGTTTCCTTTAAATAATTATGGAAATCATTGAAATCATAGCCTTTAAAATCAAATACTAACATTAAAAATCAGATCATTTCTGTACATGCTATGATAATAAATGCATTTGTCCCTATTAATTACCATGCGCGCGCACATCAAAAAAATGCAAAGCAGAGCCAAGACACCGCCAAGTGACATCTCGTATCCCCCACACACCCCATTTTCATAGAGAGATAATCGACTCACAACAATTCATTTCTTTCTGCATTCTTCCAGAAACAGACACGACTACGGTTTTGCAAAGGATCCATTTCTCAGGTAATGGGCTAATTTTTGTAAGCTGTCGCCATGGCTGTGACTTGCATTTTGTTGCAGCTTATCTCACGCGCGCTGAAAGCGGTGATATTATGACTGCATTGTTGATCTAGGTTTTTATATTGTTGTCGCTGGTGGCGAGCACGTAATGTCGGAAGGGTTAGGGTGGCGTATCTTATACGTTTGCCCTACGGAATAGCTGCTGTGGTTTAATTGCAAATTTAGTCTTGAAAACACATTGCTGCAGACGCCTCGAATAGCTATAGGATGGAGCCATCGATCATTCTCGTAGATACTGCATGTCTCGTATGCGTGCAGAAGCTAAACCAGTTAAATCCGTGATGATTGGGTATTTGTCATAATTACTGATGATTCAATGTATCGAACAGCCAAACATCATACAGTTTAAGCAGATTTAGATTTAGTATGTAAACGTGAATGTATTCATTTCAAAGATCACCCCGCTTTTGTTACTTGTATCAGGACTCTATTTTATATTTAGAGTATATTTAGAATAATAATAATAATAGCAATAATAAAGGCTGAAATGTAGAATATTACAAAAACAAACAGTGCACATAGCCAGTAGAAGTAAATAGCAATATGCTTTATTTATGTAGCAAATAGACTTTTTCAGTCTTGTTAACGTACTTTTATTCCTTCTCTAAAACGAAACAATTTTAGGTCTTAAATCCAAGTGTCGCAGGTTTATACACGGCACATGTTATTGTTTTTATTGTGTCTGGGGCTCTGCTGTATAATCGTAGGCGTATTTTGATATTTAAAATGTACTCTTTGTATGGTGGGCTGGTGAATTAAACACAGATAAATTAACCTAACCCCTGCTGCCTTCAAACATCTGCGCAATGCCAACAACTGAGAGCTAAACCCCGCCTTAAGCTTTATTCTCAGCCAATCAAAAGACGACTTGTACGCGTTCGGTTGCGCCAAGAATTTTCCCAACCAATCAACAACGACCTTTTCTGTAGCGTTTTTTTTGCCGCGAAGGGTTTCACTAGGGTTAGGGTGTGAAAATATAGTGAAGTTCAGACTGCAGCGTTTACGCTCATGGATGTCACCAGGGATCAAGCAGACGTAATGAAGACGTAAGTAAAGTCGATATTATCCAGATGTTTGTTTACAGGAAGAGTTGCTTCTTTAAGTGCAGTGTTTGCTGTTACCTGTATCGGTGTAAGCACATTGTCGCCGAGAAAGCTCATGAAATGTTGTTCATGGGAGAAGAAAACGCTGTGTAATCCACGTGTTGTACAGATGTGTTTTAACAAATGGTTTTGTACTGCTTATTGACATTTTTTCTCGCCTGCTGGAAAGTCTCGCAGCACTATGAAGCCGTGCGCAGTCTCGCGTTATCGCGCAACGAAACATCTCGCGTACTCTTATAATAATTTATTAACCACATAATTTATTAAGTTCTTGTAACTTAAATAAAATTTCTATATAAAACGATTGTGTGCTGCGTCTAAAACACATTGTTTATGCTGTTACATTTTAACGTCTATAAAAAAAATCTTCCGTGTTTGTTGTGGTGTCCTCCCCCCTCCACAGATGTTGTACCGGCTGGGGTTATCGCGGACACATATCTGCCTTGTATCATTTAAACGTGCGAGTCAAACTGTTTTATCTTGGCATATTAACCCACTTTTCTAATCTCTGTGTACGTAGACATCTGCTAACCCTGTACCATCCATATGGATTCTGGTGAGAGTGATCTTGATTCAAGTTTTCCTCAGACAGAGAACCCCTGCCTTATAGTTGAGGACTCCCAGCCAGACAGTGTTGCCCTGGAAGACGACCCCGACACCAGCTACTCTGCCCTTCTGGCCCGCCGACTGTCTAACCTTCAGCCTACATCCCACAGCCCTGTGCTGGTGAGTCTTTACCGACAGAAGCACGTCATTCAAGTTCTATATAGTTACTATACATTGGGTTTTAGTTCCTCCTTTGTGCTTGTTGTTTTGGCCTTAAGCCTGTGCAAACATGACTATGTCAGTGACTTGCTGTCTTGCACAATTGCAGGAGCTGATTTCTTCCCCTACTAAAAATCATTTACAGTCTGGCAGTCAGATTGATAAGAGTGACATTACTGTCCACTCAGGTACTGTATGTATCTTGCCTCACAAACAAGGGATTTTACTTTCTGTTTGAGTGTTTATATATTGACAGGCTGTTTTTTTATTATCAGGTAATTCTCAGTCCAGCCTGGGTTTAGTGGCTACAGAACATAGTCAAGTTTTTGAAGTTTGTTCTCTTCCTAACCCTAAAAGGTACTTAAACTATGAAGCAATGAATTGATTTATCTAGAAACTCTTCACATTTTGCAAAACTCCATGTCTTTATTTATAACTGTTCATGCAGAAGCGTTAAAGAGCACATGGAGTCTGAGGCTAATTCCACCACACACTGCACAGAGATACAAGGTGAGATATCTGTTTAATGTATCTACACAGATGTGTACCACATATTTGGTTGTGTTTATCAATCTATTGTGTGTTTACTAGTAAAATGTTTGGAAGACTAAGTTAATGAAATACTGTTTTATCTGATTGCAGGAGAGTCTCAGTTTGGCCTCTTGGAGCTGTCAGAGAGCCAGGGTGTCCATGATGCAAAAGACAGTCAGAAACTAGCCAGCCCATGTATGTTTAGTTTTGCTACAGATGTTTGATCCACTACCATTAATGTTCTCATAAATGACTGGGTTGGTTTCTTTTTCTCAGGTGGCTTGAAGAGTTCTGAGAGAACATCAGACTGTCAGGATGGAGGTTCTAGAGGGCAAGCGTCTTTTACAGCCATTGTACCAATGAAGACCTTCGCATTTCATTTAGTTTGAGGGTTCTAATTTTGATCTTGTTGTAGGTTAGAGGTCGGCTCAAGCCGCCTCTCAGGGCCTCAGGACGGGGAGAGCAGGAAGCTCAGTGTTCAGGATATACTGCACTCACAAGTACATGACAGTAGAGAGAATGAAGATGATGACATAATTTCCTCACAGGAGGATCTGTTTGAAAAAGAAAGAAATGGTATGTTGACTCTAATTGTTAATTGTCTGATATTTCGATAGTTTTGTTTGTTATTAATAAGTTCCGTATTGTTCACCATCACAGGCACCAACATAGACAGCACCGTTTTGCCAACATCCACGCCTGCACAAAGCCTTCGCTTACTTCATCTGTCTGGACAGGGTACACTTGTGCAGGAGAGTCTTTCACAGTAAGGGTTTACTCTTAATATGATTTGATGATATATTTTTGTGTATTTTGGGGGAGTATTTTTTTTAAAAATGTTTTAAAGAGGACTGTGTGAGCAGCAGAAGTTAAATCAACGTTCAGCTAAACTACTTCTCTGTGATTGGTGCAAGACAGAATGTCATTCATTTTTTGAGACATTATAAGGATGAGTTAATGATGACAGAAAATGAATGGTGAAGTATACCTTTAAAAGTTTTCATCTGTGTCTTAATTGCTGATGTATTTTGCTGTAATTTCCGCAGTATGTAACAACAACATTAAACAAATCCTTTATTTTTAGGCAGTCTGTTGACTTTGTGGCAGCCACTCAGGACAGTTTAAGTCAAACACCTTGCATTGTCCCAAATTCACCAACAGTGAAAGAGCAAAGTAAGTATATTATAGACACAGGCATGGGTCATGTGATGTAATAATTCCTAAATTGCTCTGTTTTGCTCATAATGAAGCTGCTGGGTCCCCAATGGACACATCAGGCCCCCCTGAGGACCATCCACAAATGAGAGAGGAGGAGCCAATGGATATGGACCCCTGTCCCAAACCACAATCCACAGCCTCCACTCCAGTGTCCCAGAATTCTCCTGGATTTGTTCTGGAGAAAAGCCTCTCAGTGCCCAGCCAGCCTGAATTCTCACACGTGGGCGTCATGTCTTTACAGTAACTTACAATTCAGTTAAAAATTTACAGTTTTATTAACAAAGTATTTTTCTGTGTTCTCATTGTAGGATGTATTTATTTCCACTCCAAGCCTTGAACCTGAAAAAAATAGTCAGGGCACAGAATCTTCAAAGAAGATGTTGCTTCACCAGAGCAGCTTATCAGTAACCGAGACAGGGTCTCCCAATCAGACCTGCCCACCAGAGAAGGTAAAAAAGGTTTCAAGCAGCTTTCCACAACCCTCTGAGGTAGCTGAGTGTGTTCAGCTGGAGCTCAGCAGTGAAAACAATACTTCTCAGAAGACTCAGGCGTTCATTGTGGAGGAGGATAGCCAAGCCACACAGATAGAGGAAGAGGAAGGAACTGTTGACGTTAACAAGAGTAATTCTGACCCTAAATGTTCACAAAATGCAAATAAGGACGGTATTGACCCAGATCCAGATAAAACCTCTCAGAATTCACAAAATAAATCCAAGGATCCTGATTCTAAAAGTGAAAGTGTTGTACCTGAAAAGGTGGAAAACTGCAACTCTCAAAAGTTCTCACATTCTGGTAATGTAGGAAATCAGGGTATAAGCACCACCCCGGGTGCCACTCAGTCTCAGCTCTCTGTCAGTACAGACTGCGTTTCAGACACCCCTTCTTTACCACAGAAAAGAAAAGCCACCAATCTGATAGATGCCAGTTCTTCTCAAACCTCAGTATTAGCTGGTAGATCTGTAACCTGCACTCCTTCTCCTGTATCACCACAGTCTCAGTCTTTGTCTGTCCTCACTGTGTCCTCTCAGAAGAACACTGAGACTGAAAAAGCACATGATAGTCAAAGTCAGAAACTCAGCCAGCCAGTGTTACCCAGCCACAGTGTTATACCGGACAGTGTTAGCAATAATGAAGATGAGGAGCGGATGGATGAAGACGAGAACCAGGGTACAAAATGTGAAGACACCGGACTCAACTTGGCGTTGTCTCAAAGCCAGGTGCGTTCTCCAGAACCCATGGAGGAAGAGGAGAATGAGGAGCAGGAGAAGGAAATATCTGTACCCAGCAAGGACCTCCAATCCTCAAGCAAGGAGGAGAGTTCCAGTATCATGGAGCTAGAGGAAAGCCAGAGGGTATCTCAGGAGAAAGTGATGGATCAAAGGTCCCAGCCCTTTATAAGCTTCTCGCAACCAGTGAGGAACATAGTTCAGGATAAACTTGAGCCTACAACCAAGTTCTCAGGGTCTCAACCACTGAGACCAGCTGAGGTTTCACCTTTACAGCTTGAGCAAAACAAGTCACAGAGCACAAAGGCCAGCGATGCAGGACAGCGCAAAGACCTTGACAGAATTAACTTAGACAGTGCTGCCAACAAAAGTCTGAGTGACAGCTCTGGAGGTGGGATTATAGTGCAAACAAATAATCTATTATCCCTGGCTGTTACATAACCTGTCCTCTGTAAATCCAACTAGCTCTTGTCTTTTGTTCTTTCCTGGCCAGAGCTTCCGTTTCACTTTACTTTGCCAAAGGAGGGTGAGCTGATCCGCCCAGCAGTGAGTGCAACTCCTCCACAAATTAGTCAGCTAAAAAAGACACCAAGACACAGCACTCCTATTGGTGGGTGGCCTTTCTCATTGGATTACATTTGGATACATATGTTTAAAGGTGGATTTGGTAACACACTTGTAACTTCCATGTCCTTGTTATGCTTTCCTGTTCCTTTTACTTCTTTGGTACCATTTTGGCATTTCTCAGAGATGACCTCATTCTCAGAGCCGTCAGAGAGCGATGTTACCAGGGAGACAACAATGGCAGCTAGTGAGATTTCGGTAGAGGAAAGCAGAGAGGGCGAGGAGGCAGCTGCTGTGGAGGGAGATGGGAAACTGAGTCTGAGGATGAAATTGGTGACCCCCGTGGAGGATGCCAACTTGGGCTCACAGCATTTCAGCCTGCAGAGTAAAATCTCAAATATATTGAGTTTTTCAGATTGCTTTAGTAAATGTTGGTATATAGTATAAAAATGAAGGATTCAGATACAATTATTTGAGGCCATTAAGTTGTTTTTGTTAAATATTTTGAAGCTGAACACATTTTTTAAAGCTTGCTTTTAATGCTTTCCCAGAACCACCATTAACAGATGAAGAAGGCTCTGTCTCCAGGGCTTCCACTGTTGCCATGGCTGTAACCAGGTAACCTGTGGTAGTTGCTATGCAAGAAGCTTATCTGTGGGCTGGATTCATTTTTCTTCTGTCACTCACAGTTACTGATTCATGAGTCTTTTAACATTGCAATTAAATCAGTGTTTGTGCATAGACATTGTTTTAATTCAAATACTGATCTAATAGTGCAGAGTGCAAGTTTTTGATCTTAGTTTCATTGTAAGTTTATTAATATTTGAGTAATGTGTTTATAAAATATATATTACATAAAACAGTATATTAATTTTAAATTAATATTAATATGTTTTTTTTTTTACTCAGCTTATTTACTTTTAACCTTTTTAACCTAAAGTTATGTTGTCAGAAGTTGTTTGATGAACATCAGCTTGTGATAAATTGCTCTGGGAACATTGTGCTGTATTTTCCTGTGTTTTTCAGTCCTTCTGTGTTTAGTCGTGTCCGAGAGGCCCACAGGCAGGTCCGTGTGGAGGACGACTTGGAGTCCAGTGGCCTTCCTCTCAGGTACCACAGTCATCAGACATAATCATAGACATAGACAATAATCATAATGTTTTTGTTGTATTTGGTGCATAAATGTTCTTGTGTTTTTTATATATACATTTATTAAAAGCTAAATATTTGTTTGTGTAGTATAGTGCCTGCTACAGCTTATGAGTGAAAAAAGGGAATGCAAAGTATTGACAATATGTTTTATTATTGATTGGTTGCTACATTTTACCTTGTCCTGTTTAACCCTGAGCCCTCATGAACTTTAATATTTAATACCATCAAAATCTACTCCAAAGCACTTTAGCATCAGTTTAGTGTTGCATGGGCATGAGTGCTCCATCACAAAAATATAAGCCCTTTCCTGGGTCACTAGACTGCAGAGAATTGTCTGGGGCACAAGTGACTTTGATTTTTTTTTTTGTTGAGGTTATAAATTAGGCTTCTAAAGATATCCAACATCAAGGGAACCGTAAGTAGGTTTGGTGCTGCTCTTTTCTGGTCAGGGTTGCACAGAGCTGTATGGCCCATTTCCACAGCTTTAGATTGGCATTAGTTGGGATTTACCATACGGTGTTTCCTGATATTCTTGGGTTTGGAAAAATCAACCAACCATCAAGAAATAAAATGCATCTTTGCAGTTAAAATTCACATTTCCACACACATATTATTTGACATTGACTTGTTTGGTTAAAAGCTGTTATTTCACCCATAGCCTTTTCTCCAGCAGGCATCAAAGTCAAACACTCCACAGCCCACCCAACACTAATAACTCAGAGCCGTCTCCCAACCGCCCGAGAGAGACAGCGGGCAACAGAACCTCAGACAGTGTCAGTGAGGCTGTACCAGTGAAGCATAAGTCTCTTCAACCTCGCAGTACTGACACAAATTCTAAGCCTCTGGTCAGTGGGCCTTCCTCCCCTGCTGGGGAACAACAGGTCATCGGTACTTCTGAAAGACCTTCACCACAAACACCAGTTCGTCATAGAGCTGTGGCACAGCAAACTAGCGTGGATTTCACCTTAACCTCCGGTCCTTCCAGAAAAGTGAGACAGTTACTGTTTTTTAGGATGAATTTGATAAATTATGCAATACTTTATTTTTCTTCTGGTTTGTTTGGTGTTTCAGAGAGCTATGTCGCAGCAAACTAGCGTGGATATCACTTCCATCACCAGTCCTTCCAGCAAAGTGAGACAGTTACTGGTTCTTTGAGGATAAATATGATAAACAATGCAGTTCTTTTACTTCTTATTTTTTTGGTTTGGTCTTTCAGAGAGCTGTGTCCCAGCAGACTAGTTTTGATTTGTCTGGACCACATTACCAATCTGAGAGGGTAAGTGTATTTTCATAGTGCTTCCCCAAGCCATGTTTTATCCAACATCCAACATGACTGCACATACATCCTGGCAGGCAAATCGCACATAGCACAAGTAGCTTTTAGATTAAATGCAATGATAAGATAAACATCTTATGGTCCTGCATCCATAACAGAAGATTTATATGAATATGAATATAGTTAGACCACCAAGTCCATTGCTGTCAAGATGAAAAGAGGTCTTCAAGAATGATTCTGGAAAAGATTGTTTGCATTGCCTTTAAACGACTATGACAATATTCAAAGTCTTCAAAGGTGGAAGAGAAGATTTGTGTTGTAGCTAGTTAGCTTGATTGTTAACCTTCATCTCTTTAAGGGAGAACAGAACACACCCACCAGAAGCCAGCCAGCATCATCAGTGCGCCGACATGTTCGCACCATCCAGGAAGTCCGCACAACAGTTACTCGCATCATTACAGATGTCTACTATGAAGAGGGCAGAGAGGTTGACCGCAAGGTTACCCATGTAAGACATGTTTCGAAACTTTAAGTTTAGTCATTGTAGATAAATGTTAAAATTGGATAGTTCACCCAAAGAACGCAGGTTTGAAGTGACATGAGGGTGAGAAAATGATGAAAGGGTTTTTTAGGTAAACTATTCCTTTAAGATGGTCAAAAGATTGTCAAAGTATGACTATCAGTACAATTAGTGTTAATCAAACCTCTGTTGTACCTGTTCTCCAAGGAGTCTGAGGAACCCACGGTGGAACGCTGTGTTGTGGACAATGACATCTCCCCGTCTCGCACAGGGAGTTCTATGACGTCTGGAGATCTGGCTGATGTTAGTTCACTCTCCTCAAAGGCCACATCACACCACAGCAGTGGAACCAGCAGTAGTGGCCTAGGGCCCATCAGAATGCCTGATTTTATTATGCCACCCAGCAGAGGGGTCAAATCCAGCAGGTGAGAAGTGAAGTTTGGTGCAAGTTTTTTCCTTTTTTACTAACACTTCTGTTCACTACTGACTTTCTTCTGCATACATCACAAATGAATTCAGAATTGGATTTCTAAATTTATATTACATTTCAAATAAATTTGTGATGTATTAAAATTTTGCAATGTTGGAAATTAAATGCTGTTTTTATTAAAACATTTCCTTCCACAACTTAGTCATAAATCTGTCATCATAAACACCATGGGGTGTTCCTGTAAACATTAAATTAAATTATCTGATTTTATTTTTCCCAACCCTGATTTAGGCACCCAGTCTAAACCAAAACTTGTACAGTATTTTTTTTGGAAACAGTCACACTTGTAGCTCTGTCCTGTGTTTGTGTGACTGTCAGTATTCATATAAAAAGACTGACTGATGCTTAAAGAAAATTAGACAAACACAGCTGCAGTCTTTATGATTTAGAGCATCATAGATTTTACCATCCTCTCATGGCTGCTGCTTCCATGCACATTTGGTCGAGGGCGTTTCAGCTGAGCGCATCCTCTTCTTGTATGTGTTCATACTCAGCCCTGGGCGGGGGGGACGGCAGCAGCCGAGGACCCACAGCGGTGCGGTGGGGTCAGAGGTGACGGATACACGGGGGTCTCGGGTCATCACCCAGCTGAGCCCCCGTGGCCGTGCCCGGCGAGGAAGGCCTCCTTCCCGCAGCCCGCTGTCCAGGTGAGCTCCTGCTGGGTGGGCTTACAGACAGGCTCCAGTGTACACCCATACTTAGGCAAAGCCAGTTTCTTTAAACCACTATGAATGTTTATTAACCTTGCATGACCTTTTTCTCTTTTTAAAGTGTCTAGATATCAGTATTAACTGTATTAGCTTGTTTAATGGGTGAACTTGTGATGACCATCTTCTCATCCCATCTCAGAGGTGGACGGACTGGACGGAGAGTTGGTGCCCATGGTCCGGCAGCATCATCATCAGAGGAAGAACCATATGTCCAAAAGCAGACCAGAGCACCCGGAAGCCCGGTGGAGTCCAGCACCACAAGCCGCTCTGATTCTCTCAACACCACCTCCCCTGACAACAGAACTGGGACCAGTAGTTTTGTTGGGTTGCGTGTGTTGGCCAAGTGGTCTTCCAACTCGTACTTTTATTCTGGGACTATCACACGAGACCTGGGCGAGAACCGTTTCCGCCTGCTATTCGATGACAACCAGGAGTGTGAGGTGCAGGGGAAGGACATTCTGCTATGTGATCCTGTTCCTCTGGAGACAGAGGTCACAGCCCTGACTGAGGAACAGTACTTCAACATAGGTATGATTTATAGTAAGCTTTATATTTAGGCATATTCACACCATAACTCACAACAGCACAAGACAATATGACAAACCACAAAACTTTTTTCACCTCATTTTTTTAAATGTATAAATGTTACAGACTCCATAGTTTAAAGTTTTTTTAAAAATGTGTGCATGTTTTTTGTGTCTTTTGGTTTATTTAGGTTTAGTAAAGGGCCATAAGAGTCAAGGCTCTGAGTTCCTGTACTGTGTGGAGAAAGATGGACAGAGTATGTGGTACAAAAGAACTTCTGTGATTCTCAGCATGGAACAAGGCAGCCGCTTGAGGGAGCAGTACGGATTGGGACCCTACGAACCTTCTACACCGCAAACCATGGCCTCTGATATCAGCCTCGGTTAGTGTCTCTCTTTTGTGAGAGCCAGTTCTGACCAGTTTGTTTGCCAGCCTTAGTCCAAAACAATCAGGGGAAATATCTCATCTATCTGCAAAAGAGCTTGATCTGTTTTTTCATAGAAGACCATAAGCAATAAAGCAAGTTACAGCAGCAGCCCAGTGAAGATTCTGCACAAAATCAGTCAAGGGTAGGCCAGCCAGATGGAGATTAGGAGTCATGTCTGATAATAACCAGTGTAGTTAGTGAGGTAACTGAAGGATGTAATGTTATGTTGGAATCAGGTATTTGATTCTAGATTACTGCAGCTTGCTTCATTGTTGTTTTTCTGCAGATAACCTGGTAGAAGGTAAACGGAGACGCAGGGGGAACCCTAGTGGAAACGGAACCCCTAACCGCAGCTCCAGCAACAGCCTGAGAACCCCAGGCAAAAGAAAGCTCAACAGTGGAACTGAGGACGAAAGGACACCTACCAAGAGAGGACGCAGGGGGGGCGGGGCAAGATTGGGTATGATGCCCTTTGTAGACGATCCTTCTTAATGCATCAGTGTGGACCAAAACATTATAAGACATTTTAGAGTTCCATTTTATTATTTTTGTATTGCTTTTATTTACTTTTATGAGTATGATTTTTAGCAGTACTCAGAGAACGTTTTAATGTCTGTGAATTTATACATTTTTATGTGTTTTAAAATGAACCACAGGATCAGTGCCTCTTTATCAATGGTTTTATTGTTGTGTCATCTGATGTTTCAAACCAATGATAACTGATAAAATCAGTGATGAATTTAAAGGTGTGAAAAGGTACTTTTGTTTCTGCTGTGGAATGCAGTTGTTCATCTTTAAACAGCAGCTCTGGTATGTGACATAATATTTTATTGTTTGGGTGAGAGCACTTAACCAGTAGATGGGAGTGGTTTCCTTAAAACTCACTACATTTTGAGGTCTTTTTTCCAGTTCTTGGTGTTAGGGTTGTGATTTGCAGGTCCTCTGTGTTGTTTTGAGAGTTGTTATGTTGTTCATTTGAACAGGGCAGCGGGCAGCTGGTTGTAACACATCTGGAAGCGGTTTAGATTTACCCTCAGACCCTGATGACCTGGTGGCCACACACGGACCTCTGCCTGAAAACTCCTCTCTGTTCATGGGCTTCGTCTTCATGCTGACGTCCTCCTCTCAGAACGACCGAGACTCCAACCACCTGATGAGCGATGAGGATGAAGGTGAGGAAACCAAAACATCTTGCATTGCAGGTGTGAGTGATGCTGGATGTTCAATGCAGAACTTAATTCTTCTGTTATTAGAATATGTGCAGAGTGCTCCATATAACAAAGAATATACAGTGAGACAGCTGGAGGCCGGGGGAGGAATGATCCTGCCTGACTTCAATGAAGAACAGGTCAGCCCACGTTTTGACCAGCTCTGCTCTTGTTTCTCCAATGGACTTAGTTGGTGTGCTGGTCTTAATGCATGTGCGATTTTTGCACCACCAGTGTAAAGCAGCCTATCAGAGCCTGCTGATCGCTGACCAGCACTGTCGTACCAGGAAGTACCTGCTGTGTGTGGCAGGTGGGGTTCCCTGCGTGTCTCAGATGTGGGTGAGAGACTGCTGCCAGGAGAAGAAGCTGCTGAACTATAGGAACTACCTGCTGCCTGCCGGTCTGGGGCCAGAAGGAGGCATTGTGGAGTGGTAAGTTCTTATCTTCTCAATTCTCTTATTTAATATTACTTGTAAGCATTTGTTCTCTGTCATAAGACTTGTTTCTTGTTCTGTCATCAGGCATCCTCGCTGTAGCCCCTTCAAAGCACTGAAAGTGCTGCTTTTATCAGAAGATCGGGTGGAGTTGTGGACCGCTCTGCTCTCCATGGGAGGTGCGGCAGATGTCCATCACCATAAAGAAAATGAAGACATTTCTGGTGAGCAGCACTGACTTTATAGTTTAGTAGTAAAACCCATAGACCTTTAATAGTTTTGTTTTATATACACTCATGCCATACAGGCAAACACTGGCTTACTGATGCTTTTGTGGAAATACCCACTGTTAGATGTTTGTACACTACAACCATTATGTCCACCATTTTGTATAAATAGCCCATAACTGGCTCATTTTCTCATTTAAGTGTGTTATTTTAATACATGTCATTGGAAAACATGTATTTTTGTAACAGACATTCCTGTTGTGAAGTTTGACGTGGCGGTGGCTACATCAGCATGTCCATCTGAGGTCCTGAGACACGTGACCTCAAACATGCCTGTCGTCTCTCTGGATTGGTTGATTCAGAGCCTGATCTGTGGAAAGTGCCTCGGCTACGACAGTCATTCTGAATTCTGTCATAAGCTGTCTACTTAAACCAGACAGTCTGACATCTTCGCTCGTCTTTTAAATGTCTGCTGTGATTTAGTGCATGCATTTTACTGTATATAGTTTTTATTAAATAAAACAATTGTGATTGTTTCACATGCATGTTTTATTGTACAACAGATGATGACAATGTTAAGACATTGCTGTATATACAACTACACTGTATACATATTTACAGAGTCAAGACACAAACAAACAAACTTGTCACACATTGGCAACTTAAAACAAACAAGGACACGCACTGTATTGTACAACTGCTTATAATTAGCTGAAATAGACACTGGTGTAAGGTTTGCATCCAGGATCTTCAGTCTCTGCTTTAGATACCAAAACTACAAGACAAAAACAACCCATTAGTTCTATTTAGTATAAATCAGTATAGTATATTTCGGCAATATTCGGGCCTACCTTCCCAGCGTGCCTCCTGACTGAGTGTAGTATTTGTTGTAGTCCAGTCGTAACAAAAGCTGAGCCAGATCAGAGTTTATCTGGTGGTTACGCACACTGGACAGTATCTTAAAGAGCAGAAATGACTGACGACTGAAACCCTGTTGTGTGAAAATACAGTAACATGCATAGTAATACAGTCCTGATTATAAGAACATTCCAGAATTGATTGACATTCAAAGCTACCTTGACGAGAATATCCAGCTGGGCTGCTCCTCTTTCATCTAGAGGCCCAAGATTCTGACTGACCAGGGAGCAGAAGTTGTGACAGAGATCCAGGATTTCATTTAAGCAGTGAAACACCTGGGAGCAAAACAAAGTTAAAGGGGTCACGCCATAATTAAGTTATTTTTATTGATTTTTTTAGGTTTTTAGCTTGATTTAGTAGTTAAACATACAGTTGCATTCAGTTTAAGTACATAAATAGTTAATAATTAAACATAGGGTGAAAAAATTATGAAAAACTAAATGATTTTAGAACAAATAAAAGCTGGACTTCATAAAATGCAAGTGGCCTTCAGTGAGAAACTGAAATAATGAAGTACATTACCCCGTAATGTTTAACCACACAGTTAAATGCGGCCTTTTCTAAACACTTTACTTGAATCATGAAATGCAGAGAAGCTTTTTTTTAAACACTCACAGGCTTCAGCAGAATGAAGGACTGTGCAAGAAGATTGCTCAGAAAATGGTCATGGGCCAATCGAATGCTCTCAAAGTCTCGCGTGGAGTTGATTTGTTGTAAGAGCTGTGAAAACTGAGACTCCAACACGTCCACCTGATGAAGCCAGACAAATTCTCAACTAAGAATATGTTGGACAACACAAAGACATTCTAAACATTCAGAAAACGTTAGGAAACGTGATGAACCTGCAGGTAATACTGAAGGTTGTCCACTAAAAAGGCCATATGGTTGCGAAGTCTCCATTTAACTGCATCTGTCTGGTTTGATTTAAGATGCTTGCGTTGCATCTGCAGGGCCCAGCAGTGTTGCAGCTCTGACTGCACTCGTCGCACACTCAGCAGGTAACGAAACACCACATTATATCTACAATGAATCAATGCCCAGGGAAATATAACAAACTGCTGTGTTAGCACAAAGAAATAAGAATACCAATAGCTAATAGGAAAGACTTACTTTTCCAACACAGCAGGGGTGAAAAGAATATGCAGTGGCCATTGAACCTTGTAAGCCAATCCCAGCGCTGCCCAACCAGTGGGCGGAGCCTCACGAGGAGAGGTCTCCTGTGGAGGGGTGGTGCCCTCTCGATTCCCAGAAGCCTCTGCAAGCAAAGTGATCTAATTATTATGAAGTGTATTTAATGTGAATGTGGTTGGTAAGGGCAAATTTATTTAGCATTCAGGCAATACCTTTGCCTTCTTTCCCTTGGTAGTCTATAGTGAGGTGCAGGAGGGGCAACAGATTGTCATCGTCCAGCAGGACTTTGTGAGCTGCTTGCTGAAATGCCACATTGACGTCTGAGAAACACAGAAAATTATGAATAAAAATGAAGAGGCTGGAACAAAGACTTTGAGGTGTTTGACTTTGAGGTAAAAGTTAAATACCATGTTCAGTAACGGCAGATGGTGGGGTTTTTAACATGTGCTGAGCAAGATCAATGAAGACCTGGTACAGTTCACCACGCCCCAACAGGTAAAAGTCCTTTATGATCTAAGTCGAAAACATAATATTGATTGTGAAAGCAAAAACATGGGACCCATGTAAAGTTTATCAGGACATTGTTTTCTATAGTTACCTTGAGCTGTCCCAAGAGATCAGATTCTTCCACCATTAACGTCCATAAGTGCTATAAAGAATTAAAAAGACAATTTCATATGAAAAACTGCTGTTTTGGTTGTGCTGTAAATGTGGCTGAATCTTACTAAGATTAAAAAAGATCAAAAAAGAAGTCATAATAATACAATTCTTAAAGAATCATTTTCTTGTTAGAATTTTGATTATATTACATTTTGGGGTGACACATTATCGGTACAAGTTTTCTGAATGGGGTTTGTGAAATATATTCAATGATGCTGCACCAACCTCAGCAACTGTGCTGCGAATACCATCAACAAGATTCTCAAAGTCAACCAGACTGAAGAGAGGCTGTTGTTTGAGCCTGTTGAGCTCTGCGGCAAACATGTCCTCCTGATGCTTCAGTATGGACCCTGCGCAACCACACGGGGGCGGCGTAAGTCAGGAAAACACACACTAACCTCTTCACGTCTGCAAACGACGCTCACCTGCTCGGGATGGGCTCTGGTTGTGATTTTCAAACATTTGCACGGACTCCCCAACAAAAAGGATTTTTTCTGCCACTCGGACGGGTATGTATGAGGGAAGCATCTCAACACGCAGGGAGAACTGTTGCAGGGAGGGAGCGAGCATGTTTTCTTCCTCGATCAGTCTCTGTGGGGTGGTTAAATAATAAACAGAAGATAATTCAATAGGTGTAACACATCAGTGTAAAAGTACTGCCAGCACAAATTACTTCAACTAAATGGCACCTATAGTGACAGTATTCAAATCAATGGTGCCGATCATGCAACTGTCACAGAAATTCTGTCACAGCTAACATTGCTAATGGATAGATTTTTCTAAATATCAGAAATCTTGTACAGAGATCAGAGATCTTGTTTTGGTACCAGAAAAATCAAACACGTATGGAAATTGTCACTCAACTCACCAAACAAGCATATGCCAATGGTTGTGATATTTAAAATAAATATCACAACCATTGGGTCAATCACAAGTCCTGGCCTGAATCATTAACTCAGAAGATTGTTTGTGTCTCACCAAGTCCTGCAGTTCACGGAGCTGTTTTCCACTCAGCCCACCGATACCCAGGTCCTCCTCCTCGTCCTCCTGGGAGGCCGCGGCCCCACCAGCACTGGGACCCTGCTTGACAAAGAACTCCTCACTCTGATCCAGCAGTAACCCATGCAGCATCCACGCAGCCAGCTGTTTATACATCACACCATGACACACTGCAAGAACCCTGAGCAGATACCATCACAGCAGTTAAAACAGAACCATACGTCTCACAATCAACCAGCATGTGCAATGAATGATCGCAATGAAGGCTGGGTTTTTTTGGAGCTCACTTCTCTAAGGCCATCCTGACAGGAGGCAGACCTCCACAGCTGTGCTTGTAAACAGTCTCCAGGATCTGACAGCCGTGAATCTGTGGAAGAAATTTTATGTTTATGATGTGCATCCACCAAAGTCTGGTAGGACCATAGAGGCATCATATAACTAACCTTCTGAGATTTTATGGTCTCCACAACAACCATCACAGATGGGAAGAGAAGCTGAAACTGAGCATTAGAATAAGTAACTTTAAGTTGGACATACAGTGGGGTTCAAAGGTTTCAGTCTACATTAAAGATCTGGCATTTGAAGTTCCACACAAAAATTAGAAATACTACATTAAAATATATTTAAGATTATGCTTTATTTTTAAAGGACAAAGCATACAAATAAAGCATATTTCAAAGATGCTTCTGTTACCTGCTCTAGCATGTAGTTTACGTGTGAAATGGAGAGGTGTGGATCACCGAGAAACTGTCAGGAGAATTTAAAAGCTTTAATACTAGCACCAAATATGATCATAAGCACCATTATGACTTTAAAACACCAAAGGTTAAACCTCTTTTTCAAGGTCCAGTAATGCTTGTCTATAGGGCTGCAGCATAGAGTTCAGCCCGGTGCAGAAAGCCCTCAGATAAATGCCATGAAGCCCAGTCTGACCCGCCTGGGTGGAATAATGCTCCTGAGAGACAAAGCACACGTGAAACAACAAAAACACGTAGAAGATATCACACTTCTTCTCTGTTTCATGTTATTTGCCAAATGCATGCGGAATAAAGTCGCTTTACCTGCTGGTGCACGTGACCCGTGTGTTGCTCTATGAATTCAGTGAAACGCATATAGTCGGTGCCCATTTTGCAGAGTCGATTGAGGACACTGGTTTCACTGGGATGGAGGAACGGCAGGTCCTGGGAAACCTGTAACATCACACCCCTCTAATGTTATGCTGGCATAACACTAACAAACAGAAGTGATATTCAGTGCCATGTTATTATTACCATTTAATCACAATCGCTGTACCACGGTGAGGCCACAGTGCTTTTAGACTTATATGCAATGTTATATATGCAACAACATATTGACACATATTGATTACTTTGTCATCTTTATTTTACATGATCATTATGCGCATTATTCCCCTTCTCTTTATTTTAGTACTATTTCAGTTTCGCCATACTGTAATGCAACTGCGGATACATATGCATCATTATATGCATATATGCATCACTGACAGCTCTGCCCACAAAACTGCATAAAATACCTGCAATCCGTTCCGTTTATTCCATGTGAATATGGTCCCAGGATATCCACTCAAAGCTAGCAGTAACTCGTGGATCATTTTACTGACACTGTTAGTGAGGTAGCGATTCCAGATGAACAACACGATAACAAAAATAAAGGTTGAAACTTCAGATCATTCATGTCATTAAATTCCTCCCAGCGCCAAAACCCGCGTCGCGCGTTGATGACGCGATCCCGAACGCGACAAGGAAGTGCTCAACCAGCTCCACTAAAACACTTCAAGTAATATTTTAATATTCGCAACTGATGAGGACTCAACTGATGAAATATTTTTAGAGGTAAACAGTGTTATTTCTCACAACCACATGTTGAAAAGTTTCTTCGTTTTCGCACCTTGTTATTTTATTTAGCAATATGTCACATTGAGAGCGACTGTTGCTCTGTGAAATGAAATTAAAGTTGTTATTAGAGTCACGTAAGTCTCTGTTCGGCTGAGAAAGGTGGCGATCTTGGTGCAGAAACTATGTATTTAATTGCTTTAGCAATTATAACTTGGTCACTATATATTATATCGGCTTAATGTTAACAAGATATGAAATCTGATTTCATGCTTTGTAAACAAGCATCAGACTACCTTTAACATCTACCACAATAAATTACATTCATTACAACATACTTAATTTACGCAAGCTGTTAAATCCAACGTTATATTGCCAACCACTGTCTGTTTTTCTTTCTCTGAGTAAAATGCCTTACACCCTGATAGTTTAACAGTACTTTTTTTACATAGTGATGAGGTGGGACACAGGTTCGTATGTATGAACTTGATCAACTCTAAGCTGAGAGGTGTAACTTTGCTTTGATTGTTCTGTGTAGTTTTAGTGATGGCAGCGGGGAGTGGAGGAGATATTGTTTCCGAGTTCCTCAGTCAGAATCCCCACCTTGCAAACTGGGTGGAATCGTTAAGAGGGCACTGCGAGACAAATAAACAGTGGCATGCCAGGAGAGAGTTTGTCCTCCGCAATATGGAGGTCTTTCCCACCATCCAGCCTGGGACTCCGAGTCCTAGTTTGGACAGGCTACTCTCTCTGTCCATGGTTTGGGCCAACCATGTGTTTATGGGCTGTCGGTAATTGTCATATCATGCACTTTGGTCATTATTTAAATGTATGTTTACAAAAATGCATTTGCTAAACCATAAGTGGCAACTCATGCAGATACCCACAACACGTAATGGACAAAGTGAAGGAAATGGCAGAAGGAATCAAAGTACAAGATGCCCCAGTGTGGAAGACTAGAGATGAAATCATGGGCAAAGCCAAAAGACCTGCAGACTCAGGTAAAATACATTATCTTTGATGCCTTTTTGTTATCTATGATTAATGTAATTTAGTTTAGGTAGATTATTAAATGTATTATAAAATGGATAATTCTTGTCCTGGATGCTGATTGGTTTATTCACTGTTCTATTTAAGCCAAAGTATTACATTTGTCTGTATTCTACAGCAGCGGATACAGACTGCCAGGCAAAGAAAACCAAACCTAATGATACAGGCTTTAAGGGTCCTGTAAAGAGTGGAGGGCATCCAGTGAAAGCAGGTCCTTCAGCAGGGGCTCCTGCAGAACATCAGCCCTTTTTCAATCGACTCTACAAGGCCGTTGCGTGGAAGCTTGTGTCCGCGGGAGGCTTCGGCCCCAACCTGGAACATTTCGAGATCTTGCGCAGTTGCGTGGAGTCGTTCAAGGCCACTCTGAACTGTGTGTTTGTTCCACTCAAAGACATTCCTGACCTGCCTTCAGGGCGTACCCAGAAAGAGGGGCAGGTATGTGAACTGCGCTGCCACACCGTCTACATAGGTACCGGCTACGGACGCGATGAGTGCGCTGCCAGAGCAATGGCCTCCAAGGAAGCGCTCAAGATATTTCAAGGGAAGAAAGTGACAGTAAAAGTTTGTCGTCGCAGGTTCCAAGGCCGAGATGTGGAAGACTTAGTTCTGCTAGATGAACAGCCCAGGAGTCAAGTTTTTCCTCCAGCTCTGAGCTACCCTTTTCAAGAAGACCAGTAAAGCTCCGTTCTGTCAGGGTGGTATTAAGGTTACACTATAGATTTGCTGATTCAGTTGTAGCAACCATGAAGATGTTCCTCATTGTAGTTCCAAAAGGTTTCATTGTTTTATTTTTTTCCAGAGTTAACTAATGTTCTGCACAAGGTGATAGTCACTCAGAATGGCATTATGAAAGGTTTTTTTGTGGTTTGAGAAAGGGACCTGAAAATAGCAGCAGCCTTTTTTCTTTTAAAACTAAGCCTAATGTTATTGCTTAACCCTTAATGGTTTTTGTTGCTATATTAAAACAGAGTTTGTTAGAGTTGTTATGCACCCTGTTTTATTTGACCTTGGAAAATGTTGGACTTGTTGGAAACTTGTTGGGATTATCATTTATATAAGCTGCCGTTTTAATTAGTTATAAAACAATTACTTAAGTAAGATTTGTTTAATTTATTGCTTTAACGTTGCATTGAGAAAATATTAGTCTGCAAGTGATGAAAGTCTCCAGTTTAGTGTCCATAGACTCAATTTCATTTTATTATGGCTAAATAATTTTAAGGGTCATTTACAACTGTTAGCGTAAACATTTCATATTAGCTTGTTCATTATATTGTTCAAATACAAATATAAAACTGTTTTTTCCTTTCACCATTTTCATTTATTAATACATCTTAACACCAATTTCCTGATCATACACCTTTACAAAAGTAGATTACGTTATTGTTGTGGACCATTCAGCATATTTGTTGTCAAACGTTAAATAAAAACTGCAGTCTGTTTAAACTCAATGTTAAATGTGAACGCAAAAATATTGAGAACCAGTGAAGTGTAAATTCTTGCTTTATTCTCATCTGAACTATAGAGACTTCTAGGCAGTTTACTTCAGTGTTAAGTGAGGTCCAGCTGCTTGTATCTATTATACTACATCATGCTCTTATTTCATAAGAACGTGTGACATTTGAACATTTCTTTGCCTCCTTTTTTCTGCTTTGACAATTTTTTTTATTGCAGTGACTTTTTGAAAACAAAATGTGCTCAGTATTTTTGACCAAAATAAACTTTTAAAGTATGCTTTGTTAATTTTTTTGTTTTAAACTGAACACAAATTTCCAGGGCTAGTCAGCCTCAGCTTATAGCACTAGTTTGTTTTCTAGAGTGAATGATAAACTTTGGGCCCCTTTTATCTTAAACATTTTTTTATTATTAATTGTTACACACAAACACAAGCCTAAATGTTTTTATGTATTTATTCTGATAAATTCCTCTATGAGACGTGATAGTTGTTTGAACAGAATAGTTGGTTGTGTTTACATGCGTTTACACACAATCTCAGTGGTCATTTTAATCTCAATAAAATAATCCGATTTTATTCTGTTACGCTAAACAAATTAAAGTTTTATTACATTTCACATACAGCTTTGCTCAAATTTACATCATTTGTAATCAGCCACCTTCCTTTTCAGCAGCCTAAATGCAATTTCACAACCAAATGAATAATTGAAATAATGAAAAATTATTATCATAACATGACATGCCTTAAAGGCAAGCAGACGTTTGATTGGGTTTGTGGATAAAGTACTTCTATGAATTTAAACCCAGTATCTTTATCCAGTATGCAGAGATGTTTGACCTAGTGCACACATTTGAAATCTCTCTCATGGCAACTGTTAAATGTGGCATGTACAGTAATATTAGAGGACTGCTTAGCATGGTTAAATTGTTGCCTACATTATATCAATTTAAAGGTTGTTGTAATTTTATTTATGAAAGTAGAAGGAATGTGTTTGGGTACAGACCAGAGTTCTATAGAACTAGATGTGTAAAATATTAACAAACATAAATAACTGTAACGTGGAGTGAAGGCACACATATGAGTTTAGATTTTGACTGACATCTCAGGAAATTTGGGTGTGTTTTGCTGCTTGGCTGCGTTCTGGACTCTGTCAGGCAGAAGTAATCATGGGACAGTCTGTACCATCCCTGCACTTATGAGTCAGAGGCTGTAACAGAGAGATGTCACATAATTCCTGTCCCCTTTATGCTTTAAGTTTGATGCACACAGGCACCAATCACACCATCACATATTATTGTGGAATATTAGTTTAAGTCGTAATGTACATGTTTTGCAAGTTACTTACTTTTTTATATTTGGTGTAACACATTAGGACGTATTTTTAAAATATTAACTTCTTAACTGCTTATGGCATTTTGCTGCAATGAATAGTGCTGGTATTTCTTGTAATGTGTTTTATGCGCATAAAAACAGATCATTTAAATACCATCATGATACCACGAAACAAAGACTGCCTTAGAAAACAAAACACATTTATTTAGGTTTCGTTACACGTGGAGAGCAGCAAATGATTGAACAATCTCTCAAATTCACCTGTTCTTCTTATATCACTTAATAAAAAATAGAAATAACAATGTAGAAATATCTGTAGTGTCTGTTTGTATTTTCATCTTTATCTTTACAAGCACTTCAGCAAAAAGTAATTGCAGAACGCTCCACGTGGACAGTCACACATCTTGCCAATTCTGGATCCTTTCCTGATGGCGCATTGTTCCCCAACGTCGCACTGATGTGAAACAGAGGATCACCATTAAACCACATGGCAAAACATTCAATTAACTTAATAGAGCAAGTCATTGCAATCGTTTAATTCATTGTGGGATCAGAAACTGATCCGATCTACGTCCTTTCAGGTATTAAACAGTGAAACGCTGTTTTATATTGAAGTGAATCCAGGTTCTTGTTTTGTAGGCTGTTACTCACTGTGGGAACGCGCCCAAACTTCTTTTCCCAAAGTGAGATCCGTTTTGTTTGCAGTTTCGCCAGCACTTCATGTAAAGCCCCAAGCTGTGAACATGTTCACATGTACATTGTTGTTAGAAAATTCAAAAAGAAGAGCCTTTAAAATAATAACAATGATATTAGTAATAAAGTCCCGAGATCTATCTACCGTGCTTGAGAATTGCGCAATACTTACAAGCTGTTTCTCGTTGGTCAAATTTGGGTCCTTTGGATAGAAATCTCTCAAGGCTCTCGTTTGAAAGTCAGATTCTTTGTCAAAGTCATCCATTTCAGCACCATGAACAAAGGACAGCAGCACAGCGCATGCCATCGCTGTTGTCCAGAGTTTGTAGCTCTCCATGGTCAAAGCCAAGACAGTCGTCCTATGCGCAGAGACTAAGTTATCATACACTTCCCGCTGTCCAATTATTTTATATCCGCTCCAGTAAGGGAGCTCTCACTTCTGTACTTCTGTTGCTCCACCTTGCACATTGATTTTGCTCCATGCGTAATAAGGACGCCAACGATGACTCATCGCGTAAAAGTTGTTCACTTTCTATCCAAAACAAGGGAAAAAACAGCTGAAGAGGCAAACGATGTTGCCACATTTATGGCTTGGAGTTTGAAACGTAATTGGAATTTATGAATTATTATTATATATCATATACGACTAAATATTGTATTTACGTTATTATGAGGTGTTATATTTGGTTTTTGTATTGTTTTAAAAGGAGATCGCTGTGCATTGACTGCTATACGTGCCCTCACATTTTTATATAACGTTCCCATATTTCTTACAAATGAAAGTAATTTAGAAATCCAATAAATATCAATAAATATACAGATATGCTATATTTTTAATTTTACGCAGGCTGTTTCAAAAAAGGTAAACATGCAGGAAAGCTTTTATTCACCACTGCAAATACAAATATATGTTAACAATTTGACAAAAGAGAATGACTCCAATACATTACGTTTCTGTGTGTGCAACCTTTATTAAACTTTCAAAGGACATTAAGAAGCTTGGAGGAAACAAAACTGATATTTTGTTATAAAATGTTCAAGAAAGGTCAAACTAAAAAAAAAGCAAGTGTCGAAGGGTCTTTCCTAATAAACTTTATTTAAAAAAGATGGTGTTTACAAATAGGTTAAGTAACGTGAGACGTTTTCACCGCACAACAAGAGAGACTCAGAGGTAGGAGATGTGTGCGCGTTTCTTTCCTTAATAATCCCATTCTGCGCACGGGAAGTTTTAGTATGTTGTTTGCTGCTGATAGGATGCAAAGCAAACCTTCACTTTGATCACGTCTTAAGTTGCTTCAATATGATATTTTGTCAGCGAGAAGCGGGAATCAAATCCTTCTGACGGCTCTGTGGGTTGCATGAGTCATTTCATCCCAATTACCGCTCGTGTTATTGCTGGTCACAAACTTTTCTCGCAGCACACACTCTTACCTGTTGTGCTTCCCGTTCACGTCAAACCAGTGCCCTTTTTACCTAACTCCCATGATTGCATTTCCCATGAAATGATTCCGTTTTGCCCAGACTGATAGCTCATAAATATACATACGATTTAACGTTGTAAAAACATTCGTTTTTTATGGCCATTAGACACGTAACTTTTCCCCCACTGCTAAATTAAGGTCTTGAGGGTGTCAGTTCTGTCATAACAGCGTAGACGATTTCTGAAGAGACGATTAGTGGGTAGGACAGCATTGCCACCGGGTGTCAAATCCAGAGCAAGTGTTATGGCTGAGAGCAACAGAACCTAAAATACATACTGGCAGTTGCGGTAAACCAAGCATGTGGACTTCATTCAATTTTCCAGCCACCCTCTAATCAAGTCTGGCTCTGATTTAAGTGGGAGAAACGTCCCATGCTTTAATACCTTCAATCAAACAGGGAGGGAATTTGACAGTCTTTAATAACAAAACTCTCACTATCAAGTTCCCATTAAGATAATTGGGCTCGATAAAAACAAGGCTTCCCTGAGCCACTAAAGGTTGTTTGTGTACGTGGCAAAGCGAGTTTAGTACTTTGAAGGTAAATCTCAAAGAGAAGCAATAGTGTGGGAGAGATTGGAATTCGTTATCTTCCAGGTTTGTTTATATATATTCCCTCAAACTCTAACAAAATCCTGACATATTTGTTTTGGTTGAAAGATGTTTGAATTCTCACTCATCAATGATCTCCCACCCTTTTCCTCTCTTGTAAATTCCCTTGAGAGAATCCGGTTACCTGAGCTGGAAAGACCTTCTGCTGAAATTGATTTTGTGTGGGTGTGTGATTTCTCTGTGCCCTTAGGTGATTAATCTAAGTGTATTATGGCCCTTTTGTTTCCCTGATTATGTTTAAATTAGTATATTGCTTACATATTTTATTTATGCATGTGTCACATCAAGATGCTGGAATCATATCTTAAGTTAAATATGTGCAACCATGACTGTTTATTTAGATGCAGCATGACTTAATATATTGGATGTAACATTTGCACTGTAACATGAGGCTTGCAGAATATATTTTGGTGATATCAGATCATCTTCCTTCATTCATTAAAGTAATACAAATGGTTTCAGCAAACCTTATAAACCTGGAGAACTAAAAATAGATTGGAAGAAGAACACAAGTTTTTCACAATCATATCAAACCTAATTTTGGCTGTGAAAGGATACTGGAAGAAAGGCAGACAGTTTGGGGTTGGCGTAGGGGAGCTGGAGAGCTTCAGCATGGCAACAGGGGGACATTTCTCACCCACAGCTGCATCTGAACTGTCAATTACTCAGAGGGCTGCAACACTTCACAAGAGCGCCAGAGGTCCCTTGTTAGTGCCAGACTCTCATTTGTCAACGGAGTAACACAGACTCCCCATTATGTCAGAGGGAGGGGCTGAGACCCAAAACACAAAGCATGAACGCTCGAGGACAACAAACAATATTTATATTTCCAAAACCCCAAAACGGGGCTGATAAATGGGACCAGAGACAGATAATGAAGCTGTGAAGTGGCCAGTGAGTGATGCTGGATGCCAGCACACTAACAGAAACTGAATCGGGTCACTTCATTGAGTAGAACAGATTAACTCATGTGTCAGTGACGGCCACTCTCCAGTCCACTGATTGCATGAATCATTAGACCAACAGCAATGGCTTTGCTTATTAGTGAGATCCCTTGGACACATCTATCAGTGTTTCCGGCATCCTGCAGGCCAGTCCAAGATCTGTCAAAGAAAGCAGTGTCACAAACTCATGATCTGTAGGTTAAAGATGAGAACAGTGTCAGCTGGGTTTTATAAAATATTGTG